>CM060315.1:91464755-91469755 GCA_030674185.1 Monoplex corrugatus
CTGTGTCAAGGTTGTACCATTTGCTGTTATTTTGCAGGAGGGGATTTCATGTTTTTTACTGATCACCATGACTTCAGTCTTCCTGCTGTTTAGTTCCAGCCCCTTTACCTTTGCTTTCTATTTCTAGTATATTCACAAGGTTTTGTAGGTCTCTTTTACTTTCTGCAATTAGCACGGTGTCATCTGCGTATCGAATGTTATCATTTTCCCTCCAACCTTTAATCCAGGGTCTTATCCCCTGCTACTCCATGGATACTGCGAACGTATTGACCTGTCTTTCCTTCGCGGACTGTTCATGTGAGTGGACAGGAAGTGAGTGTTGATTGGGCAAAACCGGAAGCCCAGGCTCAGCGGAAACGGCGAAATACGCTACTACTGTAGTCGTTGTCAGAAACCGTGCCGATCGCGCATTGGTTGTTTTAGCCATGAGCGTCGCTGTGTTTTAAGATAACCAATTTTCCGCTGCCGACCGTCGCCATCGACGAAAAAGGCCACAGATGTGGTCCTTTCTGAAAACGGTCATCTCACCTGCCGGCAGATATACATCAGAAATAGCCAGCAGAATCGGCCAAGCCAAAACAGCATTATAGAAGATGAAAAGCATTCTTACCAACAAATGCCTATCAATTAACATCAAGAGGAGAGTTCTTGAGTGTTATATAGAACCGATAATGTTATACGGTTGTGAGGCGTGGACAGTCAACAAACAAAGCCAGAACAAGATCGAGGCAGCCGAGATGTGGTTTCTAAGAAGAACGTTGAGAGTTCCATGGACAGCAAAGAAAACAAACGAGACAGTCTTGATGGAGGCAGACACAAGAAGATCATTCTTAACGAAGATTAGGAAAAGACAGGCAACATTTATAGGCCATTTTATGATGAAAGGGAATTAGAGCACCTGGTCACAACGGGAAAGCTGGAGGGAAAGAGAGCACCAAGTAGACCCAGGGAGAAAATATTGGACGGACTTGCAGAGTGGCTGAGGACAGACAGGGTGGAAGATGTGCTTGGGGCAACAAGGGACAGATACATATGGAGGGCCATGATCGCCAACGCCATGTGGCAAGGCACTTGATGATGATGATGATGTGTTCTGTGACCATACCACACAGACCCGTTAATGCTCTTAATGGACCACAGACCTTCATTGACAGGGACCACCTTGTCGTTGTTGTTGTTGTTGTTGTTGTTGTTGAAGATGATGATGATATGCGTACGTACGTATGTGTGTGTATGTATGTATGTATGTATGTACACTACGCACAAAAAGTTAAGGATCACTTGCACAAAAATTCATAACTTTCAAAATTAGAAAGCCAATGCGTTGAAGTTTGGCAAACATTTAATTCCATGCTTTAGTGATAACGATACACAATTGCCTTCAATTTCGAGCAATCGTTTGGTGTGTACATTTTATCAAAGTGGGTACGTATCGAAATTTGATTTCCCAAAGTCATTGAAATCACAAGACAGGGCATTCTGATGCTCCCAAAAGTTCAGTAATGCATGTAACCGCCATGGCTGTTCTGGCACTCGACGCAGCGAGTCCTCATCGAGTTGACCAGGTTGGTGAAGATGCTCTGTGGAAGCGCCTGCCACTCAGCCTGCAGCATCTGGTAGAGGTGTTGGCATCCCTGGGAGGGGGGTGGTTGCTCCTCACTTTGCGATCCAGCTCATCCCAGAGGTTCTCAATCGGGTTGAGATCGGGACTGCATGCTGGCCACTCCATTCTGTTGACTCCAGACTGCTGCAGGAAGTCGTTGACCACCCTTGCCCTGTGGGGGCGAGTGTTGTCATCCTGGTAGACAGCCGTTGGTCCCATCTGCTGCAGTGTAGGCACAGCCAGCGGTCGAAGGATCTCATCCCGGTATCGGAGGCCAGTCAGGTTACCCTGTACATGATACAAGGGTGTTCTGTGGTGAAGGCCCCCCAGACCATTACAGAACCTCCACCAAAGGCCACCTTTTCTTGGACAGTGGTGTCAATAAAGCGTTGTCCTGGGCGCCTCCAGACCCTCAGTCGGCCGTCGTTGTGGTTCATGGTGAAGCGTGATTCATCACTGAACAGGACCTGGGACCATTGCTGACGTGTCCACCTCACGTGATGTCTGCAGAAGGCGCGGCGTGCTGCCCTATGGGCTGGAGTTAAGCGTGGCCGTACAGCTGGGCGACGAGAACGGAGGTTAAACCCATGAAGGCGGTTCCTTATGGTCTGCTGGCTGATGTTGATGTTAGTAGTCATCCTCAGCTGCCTTCGAATGATTTTGGAAGAGGCTGTTCTTGTCTGCAGGGCTTGTCGTTCAATGAGACGATCTTCATGTGGGTTTATCTTCTTCGGTCGACCAGATCTGCGTCTTTCATGGACCCTCCCAGTGGCTGTGAAGCATTGAATCAGTCTGACAATGACCGAGATGGACACCTGAAGTCGCCTGGCCACTTCTCTCTTGGGAACACCATCTTGGAACCATGCAACAGCTCGTCCCCTCTCAAACTCGCTCAATTTTCGTCGTGGAGGCATTGTCAGATCAGGCCTACTACTGGTGGAATGTCTTCTTATAAAGCCAAGCAAGAGACAGCATCTCACACATAAACAGCAGTGCTTGCACGTGCATAATGGTTTTTCCATCTGGCTTGTGCAATGTGTTCAGGCAGAACGGTCCAAAAAAGGTCCTTTTTCGCAAGTTTCCGCTTTTCCGTTTGCGGCCAAGCTCAGTAGTAGAGAATCCCGTGCAATTTTCGAACTAACACAACATCGCCCACTTACAGCTGAACAAAAATTCATAACAATTTGGCTGGACTCAGAAATAAATAACAGTAGCGAACTGAGTTTATTACGCACCTGTTTTCTCATAGTGATCCTTAACTTTTTGTGCGTAGCTTATATATGTATGTACTCGTATATATGTATGTATGTATGTATGTATGTATGTATATATGTATGTACTCGTATGTATGTATGTATGTACATGTATGTAGTATGTATCTATGTATGTATGTATGTGTGTGTGGATGTATGCATTATTATTATTATTATTTATTTCATTATCATTATTATTAGTAGTAGTATTGTTGTTGTCGTCATCATCATCATCATCATTATGATTGATATTTATGTTATCATTACTATTATTATGATGATGATGATTATTATTATTATTATTATTATTATTATTATCATTATCATTATTATTTGAAGTAGAAGTTGTAGTAGTAGTATAAGTGGTAATAGTCGTAGTACTAGTAATACTAGTAGTACACGTAGTAGTATCGTTGTTATTGTAATTGCTATTGTTGTTTTTGTTGTTGTTGTTCTTCTTCTTCCTCTTCATATTATTGTTATTATTATTATCATCGTCATTTTTGTTGTTGTTATTGTTGTTGCTGCTGTAGTTGTTGTTGTTGTTCTTCTTCTTCCTCTTCATATTATTGTTATTATTATTATCATCATCATTTTTGTTGTTGTTGTTATTGTTGCTGTTGCTGTTGTTATTGTTGTTGTTAGTACTACTGTTGTTGTTGTTGTGTTGTTCTTATTTTTGTTGTTGTTGCCGTTGTTGTTAGTATTATTTTATTTATTTATTTATTATCATTATCATTATCATTACTATTATTGCTATCTTTGTTTTTGTTCTTCTTGTTGTCACCGTCGTTATAATTATTATTATTATTATTATATTATTACTACTACTACTACTATTACTGTTATCATCATCATCATCATCATCATCATTATTGTTGTTGTTATTTTTGTTGTTTTTGTTCTTGTTATTGCTGTTGTTAGTGTTATTGTTTTGTATTATTATTATCATTATCATCATATTATTATTGTTGTTATTATTATTATCATCATCATTATTAGTTTTATAGTAGTAGTAGTTGTAGTAGTATATTGTTGTTGTTGTTTAAATATTACAATTGTCGTTATGTTTATAGCTCAGCTGACTACACAGGGCTATACCAGGGCTATTTACCCTCTGTGTACACACACAAATCGTGGCTGGTCCTACAAAAAAACAACTGACAAATAAAATTAAGTATACACTTCAATACATTTGATCCCTTAACCTTAGGAGATTTGGATACATTGTTATTGTTATTGTTGTTTAAAGCCCACCCGACTGCGTAGAGCCATATCAGGGTTATAACCGCTTCAAAACATATAAAACTTCAAGTCGCACTTGTTTTGGATCTTCCGTCTCTTGTCTTGCAGACTGCTCGAACCTGTGCAAGAGCTTCATCATCATCATCAAGTGCCTTGCCACATGGCGTTGGTGATCATGGCCTTTCATCTGTTTCTATCCCTTGTTGCCGCAAGCATCTCTTCCACCCTCCATGTCTTCAGCCACTCTGCAAGTCCGTCCAATCTTTTCTCCCTGGGTCTACCTGGTGCTCTATTTCCCTCCAGCTTTCCTGTTGTGACCAGGTGCTTCAATTCTCCTTTCATCATAAAATGGCCTATAAATGTTGCCTGTCTTTTCCTAATCTTCCTTATGAGTGATCTACTTGTGTCTGCCTCCATCAAGACTGTCTCGTTTGTTTTCTTTGCTGTCCATGGAACTCTCAACATTCTTCTTAGAAACCACATCTCGGCTGCCTCAATCTTGTTCTGGCTTTGTGTGTTGACTGTCCATGCCTCACAACCGTACAACATTGTCGGTTCTATATAACATTCAAGAACTCTCTTCCTGATGTTAATTGATAGGCATTTGTTGGTAAGAACGCTTTTCATCTTCTTGAATGCTGTTTTGGCTTGGCCGATTCTGCCAGCTATTTCTGATGTGTATCTGCTGTCGCAAGAGCTTATGGCTTGAAACAAAATCTAAAAATAGGAAGCAGGGGGGTGGGGGGCGACAGAGAGTAAAGGGGACAGCATTCAAGAAGATGACAAGCATTCTTACCAATTAACATCAGAAAGAGAGTCCTTAAATGTTATATAGAAGCAATACTGTTGTACGGATGTGAGGCGTGGACAGTCAGCAAGCAAAGCCAGAGCAAGATTGA
>CM060315.1:91474755-91479755 GCA_030674185.1 Monoplex corrugatus
TGTCCCCAGCCGGCCCTGCAAGTCCGTCCAATATTTTCTCCCTGGGTCTACCTGGTGTTCCCTTTCCCTCCAGCTTTTCTGTTGTGACCCAGTGCTCTGATTCTCCTTTCCTCGTAAAATGGCTATAAATGTTGCCTGTCTTTTCCTAATCTTCCTTATGAATAATGTTCTTGTGTCTGCCTCCATCAAGACTGTCTCGTTTTTGTTTTCTTTGCTGTCCATGGAACTCTCAACATTCTTCTTCGAAACCACATCTCGGCTGCCTCAATCTTGTTCTGGTTTTGTTTGTTGACTGTCCACGCCTCACAACTGTATAACATTATCGGTTCTATATGACATTCACCAATCATAGCCAGACAAAACTTGTTTTTTTCTAAACGAGGAAATCCAAATTTAATTCAATTTCTCAAGGTCGCTGTGAAGTCAAAAGTACATTGTTGTATTAAATACGCGTCTTGATTCTGTTTTCGTGTTTTCCTGTTTGCTTGAACGCGGGCAGTCACACTTGTTTTGAGAAAGAACGCTGGATGAAATAGCAGGTAACATGAGGCAAGGGCATTGTTTTATTTTTGTTTGAAGCCCAGCCGACTGTGTAGAGCCATATCAGGGCTATAACCCGTTTAAAAACTTATTACTTCAACAAGGAAATAAAAAAGAAAAGAAAATTAAGCACGCGTGTCAATGCATTCGTGCACATAACCAAAGGAAATGTCCTTGGCGTTGACAACTCCGTCTTATTTATCGCACAGGGGATTTAAAAAAAACATACTGAATACAAATGAAAACAACTAAGGACACTAAAACCATGAATCATCTCCTTGGCACACGAAAAGATTTACCTCTCCCAACAAAACATACAAATGAAGAACTCCCATCTGTATTCTCCAACTATTTCACCACCAAAATACAAACTCTTCGTGACAGGCTTGACAGGACACCCTGTCAACCATGCCCACCTGACCCTTCCTTCTCTGGCACACCTCTTACTACTTTTACCCCAGTCTCACAAGAAGAAATTCTCAACACAATCAGATCCATGTCGTTCAAAACCTGCGAACTGGATCCTCTTCCAGGTTCTCTCTATGCCGACTGTCTCCCTACTCTCCTCCCATTCATCACTGACATCATCAACACTTCTCTTCAAACTGGAACTGTCCCAGATTCTTTCAAGTCTGCTATTGTTCACCCTCTCCTCAAGAAACACAATTTAGATCCAAATGAACTGAAAAATTACCGGCCTATCTCTAATCTCTCTTTCTTGTCAAAACTCCTTGAAAAAGTCGTCCTCAACCAGCTGAACTCTCACCTGTCTGCCAACAATCTCCTCAATCCTTTCCAGTCAGCCTACCACCAGTGCCATAGCACTGAAACTGCCCTACTGCACATTCTCAACAATCTCCTCCTTGCAACTGATACTGGCAAAGTCTCTCTCCTCACACTCCTTGATCTGTCTGCAGCCTTTGATACCATTGATCATGGTATTCTCCTTTCTAGACTTCATCATACTTTTGGCATCTCTGACATTGCTCTGTCTTGGTTCACTTCATACCTATCAAACAGAAAACAAACCGTTCTCATCAATGGCACTTACTCTCAACCTGCATACCTGACCTGTGGTGTTCCACAAGGATCTGTCCTTGGCCCTGTTCTTTTCACTCTTTACACCTCCCCCCTGTCCACCATCATCAACTCCCATTCTATAAAACACCACTTCTATGCTGATGACACCCAACTTCAAGACAGTGACTCACCTGATAATATACAGCGCCTGTTGACTCGCACCACTGAGTGTTACTCGGACATTAAGAACTGGATGACACACAATAGACTTCAGCTTAATGACGACAAAACAGAAGCTATCCTCATTGGCACCCGTCAGAAACTTTCTCAGCTGCCTCCTCTTTCTCTCCCATTATGTAACACATCAGTCCCAATTTCTGATTCAGCTAAAAACCTTGGTGTCTGCATTGACTCTACCCTGTCCATGAACAACTTTGTTTCTCAAACTGCCAGATCCTGCTACTATCATCTCCATCGTATAAAGCTGATCAGGAAGTATCTCTCTGTCGAAACAACTGCAAAACTCGTTCTCTCCTTCATAATGTCTCGCATTGACTATTGCAATTCACTCCTGTCTGGTCTTCCTGCCTCCACCATTCACATCCTACAGCGCATTCAAAACAATGCTGCACGCCTTGTACTCAAAAAGAAAAAAGCTGACCACATATCTCCTCTCCTGGCACAACTTCACTGGCTCCCTGTATCAAAGCGCATACAGTACAAACTAGACACCATGTGCTACAAAAGCCTCAATAACGCAGCCCCCGATTACCTGTCAAGCCTACTTGAGATCTATGTTCCCTCACGTACCCTCCGCTCTGCCTCTGATCCTCTGACTTTTCGCTTTCCACGCACTAAGCTCAATACCTATGGTCCACGAGCCTTCTCTGTTTCTGGTCCACTCTCCTGGAACAAACTTCCTCTCTCAGTCCGTCAGCAACCTACTTTTGTCTCCTTCAAGTCCGCTCTCAAAACTCACCTTTTCTCTTCTGCATAAAATCCTAACCTCACTCAACACTCCCCTCTGCAGCCTGTCTCCGCTCGGAGGGAATCACATGGTTATAATATATAATTGTATGCTATGCTCTCTATAATTTTCCATTGCTTTTATTCTTGCTTTTATTGCTTTTATTCTTTCTCCCCATTTATAGCCATGCGTGTGTGTGGGTGTGTGTGTGTGTGTGTCTGTGTGTGTGCGTGCGTGTGTGTGCGTGCGTGCGTGCCTGCGTGTGTGTCTGCTTCAGCGCTTAGATTTGATTTTATCAAGATTTTGCGCTATATAAATATTGTAATTATTATTTATTTATAAAACATAAAAATGGGCCGACATTAGCTAAGCTTGCTTCCGCATATCTCATTTCCCTGGGGCCAAAAATGCACTTGAATATATGTACCCAATTATCAATCCTACATTTATACATTTTATGAGGAAAGAGAAATTAGAACACCTGGTCACAACAGGAAAGCTGGAGGGAAAGAGAGCACCCGGTAGACCCAGGGAGAAAATGTTGGACGGACTTGGAGGGTGGCTGAGGACAGAGAGGGTGGGAGATGTACATACAGTGACAATGGAAAGATTCGTATAAATGTCATTATTGTTATTATTGTTATTATTATTATTATTATTATCATCATCATCATCATCATCATCATCATCATCATCATCATCATCATTATTACATTTGTTACTGTTGTTGTTGTTGTTCTTCTTCTTCTTCATCTTATTATTATTATTGTTGTTGTTGTTGTTGTCATCATTATCATTGTCATTGTTGTTATTATTGTTAATTGTTATTATTGTTATTGTTATTACTATTATTGTTATTATTAACCCTTTGACTCCTGCACCCTGTACGCCAGCATCCTGCATTGCCGACCATGATAGCAAAACAAAATCTTAACCCTTTGACTCCCTCACCCTATCCACCAGCTTCCTGCAGGAAACTGGTGGATAGTGTGAGGGAGTCGAAGGGTTAGAAGCTGGTGGAAAGGGTTAGGGAGTCAAAGGATTAAGTTTTTTTGCAGTTGGTGGATAGGGTGCAGGAGTCAAAGGGTTATTATTGTTATCATTATTATTATTACTTCTACTAGTACTACTACTATTACTACTACTACCACTACTACTACTACTACTTCTATTGTTGTTGCTGTTGTTGAGTGTGTGTGGAAATGGGCGACATCAATGCTGTTATGGCAAGAAGGAGTTTGTGTGTTGTCATCTATAACAGGTAGATGAATTGGGGATGTTTATAGAGGAGTTGTTCCTCTACTGAGAAGTCACACACACAACAAGGAGGAAGGAGAAAGGCGAGTAGAAACGCACTAAGCACACTAGCAATAACTTTCAAAAGCAGTCCACACATAGCATTACAAGTCAATATGGTTTCTTTAATTAAGCGTGTTCAACTGAAAGCATAATCATTCATCCTCTTATTATTTGCCTACGTCCTAAAGCAATCCTACTTCTTTGTCTATCAGCCCTAAAACTCTACACTGAAATAAATACCAACGTACCTTCACTACATGTTTCTGGCAAAGGCTCAGCACCTCTGTCAAGTTGAGTGACCTATCTCCTAACATCCATTGTGTCTGATTGACAGTTCTGTCTTCCTGTGTCAGTGTTCTCTGTGGGTATGTATTCTCCTTGTGTTATTTTCCCTTTTCATTTATAGAGCGTGGATCAGAACATGCTGGGGCTCTGACCCTGCCTGTCTTAATATGACCTTCTAGAATGTTCTTCCGCTGTGGCAATCTTTGAAAAACGTCCCAGCAGAGCTGCGTTTACAGATGGCTCTATTGGTTAACTGTCTTGTTTACAGTGTACATAAGTGTGAGAACGGCTGTGCTGCCTGATGCTGGAGTACACTGAAGTACCGGTAAGGGCCTGTTTCTACTTGAGGGGTTGTACTTTGATTAATCCCAAGCTTTCACTACAGGCTAGTTCGTCTGCCTTGCCAGACATTGTCAACATCTTGGCTCAGACTGAAGTACATGTATGGGCCTGTTTCTACATGAGTTATTTCTGTGATACTGTTGCCGTGAGCCAAGGAGCGTTCTCCTTGCCGGATCCACCGCCTTCACGGGATACTTGGTGAGGCACTCCAGCCTCCCGCTGTCCTTCCCGAATAATTGCCACCGCACGTACTCGGTTGTGGAACATCTTTGGATCCAGTGTGCAAGATCTTGTTTCTCCTCGTTGCACAGGGGACACATTGGATCTATTGTTGAGTCGATCCTATGTTTATAGGCCCGCAGCAAAGGGTGGTGACCCGACTCAGCTTTGCAGGTAGGGTCTGATCTCTGCGGGACTTTATTTCCGCCTTTCTCTGCATGGAGAATGCCCCGTACACCTCAATCGTTCTCGCATGCTGTGTCGGGGGATCTTTTGTTATGATTTTTGTCTGGGTGCAAGCGCTACTGTAGGATATCGGTCTGCCTGG
>CM060315.1:91484755-91489755 GCA_030674185.1 Monoplex corrugatus
AGTATTCTTCTATATATCATTCGAGATCGATTGTTGCTGTTCATTTTCGTATTCAGCTAAAGCATTGAAAACAAAATATTGTAAAAATGTCAGGTGTATTTGCGGCGAACAATTCACACTGTTTCACTATTTATTTTACTGCAAAATGCTGCGTTCTTTTTTACCAAAAATGTTTACACAAAAAAACTATTCTGAAACTCATTTTAAAGAAATAACTTCAGATCCACCTTTGTCAGTTAAAATTTCAGAATCATTGGTTCACAGTCCTGTTAATGCATTACTTTAAGTTTACGATGTTTGTACTTTAGCGTTAAAATTTTCCCTTCACATTGTTGATGTTAATTGTTAGTGTTCATTGTTAGTGTTAAGATCTTGTCCCATTTTTCTATTTTCCCACCCGCTTATGTCTCTAAGTCTTACTCTGTCTCCCCTCTGATCCCAGTACAACCCGCCCAACTCTCATCCTCCATTTTTTCTAATATCACTCATAGTGAAAAGACGTTATATCAAAGAACGAACAGAGTGGTCAGAGGTTGAGAGCTGAGGAGGAGGAGGATAGGGGAGTGGAGGGTATATGGGGGAGAGTGTGGTTGTTTGAAAGGAGGAGGGAAGGGAAGGAGGGATGGGAGGGGAGGGTAGAAAGTACCCACATGTAAGGGAAATAATGGGTGGGACACCAACTGGAGCAAACGATTTCAACTCCTGACGACCCCTGTGTTGGCCTATTCATAAGCAGGTACACAGTGAAAGAGAGAGACAGGCGAGGGAGGGAGACAGGGAGGGGGAGAGAGAGAGGAGGAGGGGAGAGAGAGGAGAGAGACAGAGGGGAAGAGAGAGGGGAGAGAGAGAGGGACGAGAGAGAAAGAGGGGAGAGAGAGAAGGAGGAGAGAGAGAGAAGGAGGAGAGAGAGAGAGGAGGAGGAGGGAAAGAGAAAGTAGGGGAGAGAGAGAGGAGAAAGAAAGACAGAGGCGGGCGGGAGAGAGGAAGAGAGAGAAGGAGAAGAAGAGAGAGAGAAGGAGAAGAAGAGAGAGAGTAGGGGACAGAGAAGAAAGAAAAAGGCTGGAGAGAGAGATAGGGAGAGAGACAATGACAATGACAATGACAATGATGCTTTGTTTTCCAACGGTAAAAGCTATTGGCTAGAAGCCATTTTTCAAACTTGCCGTTGCTATTCTATACACATGACATTTGTTTACAGTAACAAGTACAGCTTAAGGAAAATACATGTTGAATACTAAAATTAAGATAACATTACAATGAAATCAAGAAACGTACACAGTCAGCACTTAGAGATAGATAGATAGAGAGAGAGAGAGAGAGAGAGAGAGGTAGATAGTATACATAGATAGATAGACGGATGAGCAGTAGGTAAAGTAATGAATAAGTAAGTAAATAAAGAAAGAAAGATAATGTTCATAGTGATAATAATAAAAAATATGACAAAGAAGAAGAAGGAAGAGGAGGAGGAGAGGAAAACAAAGTAAACAAAATAGTAATAAGATAAAACAAAATAAGGTGAAACAGAGGGAGAAGAAATATTACATGTGAAAAAATTATAGAAGATAAATCAAGCGTCAAATAGACTAATGTTCTTACAATCAAATCAAAGAAGATGAAATCAATTTGCTGTCACTATTTTTACTGCGGCTATTCTGATTACACACAGAAAATATTAACACTGCTACAACAATTACCACTACTACCACTACTACTACTATTCTACTACTAAACCCAAAAATAATAAATAGAGGTTAAAAAAAAGAGCAGTTCAGAAGGATGATTAGAGAGAGAAAAAAAAGTGGGGGGGGAGGGGGGGTAGCAAACATTGGGTCGATTGAAGACATAAACACTTAAAATTCTGTAGAAGACAGAAAATCAACAGATGATATGAAGTCAAATAGACAAATGTATAGATAAATAAATAAAGTAAATTTTACTTTCGACAATAGGAAATTACAGTAAGGATAAACGCATATGTATAATAGAAATATCATACATGTGTAAACAAATCAATAATTCATGTAATAAGACATAAATAAATCAAGAATAGTAACCATAATCAAGCGCCGTTTTTCTTGATAGGAGAAGAGAGATACAAGCATGATATGGATAACAGTTGGAGAAAAGTGACAAATACAGACAGCAGATAAGAGCCAACCAAACAAACAGACAATATGGCTAACAGATAAGATGGGCAAGCAAGCAAAGCAAAAAACAAACAAACAAAATGAACAAAGGCAATGAGAAATAAAGAAGAAGCAAGAGAGAATCAAACACGTCATAGAATCATCAACAAATCATCGCATATAATACAGAAAGAAATACTGGTTGGCTGTTTGAACTGTTAAAATATCAATAATGTTAAGAGAAAAAAAAGAAAAAAAAAAAAAGAAACGAATTATCATTGTGTATACACACACACACACACACACACACACACACACACACACACACACACACACACACACACACATACACATACACACACACACACACATTGACTAGATTAGATGTCATAGGTTGAAAGGCAGCTGACGTTAATTGTTGCTAACTGAGGTAATCTACGACACTGACGTCAGGTATTTAAATAAAGTAACTTTGAAGGAAGAGAGTGATTGAGTGTTTGTGATATTTGGGGGAAGGGTGTTCCATAGTTGTGCACCAGAAAACGATAAACTACTTTTATATATGTCAATTCTTGGACGGATAATTTTTAATTGATTTTGTCTTGAGTTTGAGTATGATCGCACATTCTGATTAAACAAGAAGATATTGCGGAACATTCCTTTTTGATACTTTAAACATTGTGATACCTTTACTGAACATTAAGTGTGACTTTAGAGTGAGGATTCCTAACTGTTTAACTTTTTTCATCTGTTGTTAAAATGGGATCTGGCATGATAAGTTTTGCTGCCCTCCTATGTAAGTGTGCATATAACCATACATTCAGTTTTCGTAGGATTCAAAGCCATGGCGTTTTTAGCACACCAATCAGAGATTTCATTTAGGCTCTTTTGTAAACGTGTGTTTACATTCGCTATGCTTGTGTCTTGTGTATGGATTGTTCCGTCGTCAGCGAACATATCACAGTGAACTGTGGGATCAGATATATTAAGTGGTAAGTCATTTATGAATAAAGAAAACAGAATGGGTCCTAAGATTGATCCTTGAGGAACGCCACATTTCACATGACCCTCGGATGAATATATGATCCATTAAGATGTACTTTTTGTTTGCGTTCATGAAAGTAGGAATTGAAAAATGAAACTGTTGAGTCGTTGGCAAGGTACGTTCGTAATTTAGCTAGTAAGATATCATGATCAACGAGATCAAAAGCCTTTTTAAAGTCTAGAAATACTGCTCCAGTTAATTTGCAGTCATTCATGGCTAATAACCAGGTGTCGGCGAGCCGTGTTAGGGCTGTATGACAAGAGTGGTTTTGACGGAAACCAGATTGCAGTGGGTGAAGAAGACTTTTGGTTTCCAGGTAGTCTGAAAGATGTTTATGGATATGTTTTTCTAAAGGCTTTGACAGGACAGAGAGAAGAGAAATTGGCCTGTAATTAGTTATTTGTGAAAGATCTTTTGTTTTTGGTAAGGGTACAACTTTGGCCTGTTTTAGAGCTCTGGGGAATACGTTGTTTTTTATGCTGATGTTGTAAATATATGTAAGTTGTTCCGTGATGTAGGGCAGAGACAGTTTTAGTATTTTGGGACTAATTTCATCTGGTCCTGATGATTTTTTATTGTTCATTTTACTTATATACATTCCAGTTTCATGGATGCTATACTGGGAATACTAAATGAACTTGTATTATTGGTCCTCTCTTTGCAAAAGTTAATCAGATTTTCAGAGGGGACATATTGATCACAGTTAGAAATAGGACGGGTTAGTAATTCTGATACTGACAGAAAATGATCATTGAATTTGTTTGCTGTGAAACTGAGAGGCGTGCCTGGGAGCTTTTTCCCACTTTCCCTTAATAACTAAGTTCATTGCTTTCCATAGTGATGATACATCTTTACTGTTTTTTACCAGTCGATCAAAGAGAGACTTCTTGGCTTGACGGACCATTGATTTTACCTTATTACGCATCGTTTTGTATTGAATGAAGCGTTTTTCTTTCTTGAGTTTATCTCGTAATGACATCGCATTGATAATGTCTGTTGACAGCCATGGGGGCATTGTTGGATGCTTTACTCTCTTCTGTCGTAGTGGGGCATGTTTATTTAGGACAGTCATGAACAAGTTGTACCAAATGTCTAGGGCTTCATTGGGATCACTAGTACTAAACACACTACTGAACTCTACTCTACCAAGATCAGAAAGGAATGCATCTTCATCAAAGTGTTTGAATGATCTATATGTTATACATGTATGATTATTCTTTTTTATTTTTTGGACTTTGGCTGACCAGGTGCAGTTTACAGGTTGGTGATCACTTATGCTTAAATCATCTACAGCTGCATTAATTATTGCCTCTGGTTTGTTTGTATAGATATGATCTAAGAGTGTTTCTGATGTTGCTGTGATTCTTGTTGGATCTTTGATTAATTGTTTTAGGCCAACCAGGGTGGTCGTTGACTGCCATGCGGGTTGTGGAGTGAGTAGGTCAAAATTAAAGTCACCTAACATTAGAATGTCTGTATGTCGTTGACACAGTTTGTCCATCATCTTTAGAAAGTGGTCATGCCATTCGTATGTGCTCCTGGGATTTCTTTATAAAATACCGATAAGTAAAGGTGGAGTTGTTGCAGAAGGCTTTAGCTCCACCCAGATACATTCAACTTCTTTGGTTTCGAAGTCATAACGTCTGTTGGTCATTTGTTGAATATCTCTGTGGATGTAAAGCGCAACTCCAGTTTCTCCATGGCATGAGGGATCTCGCCTGATTACAGAATAGTCTGGGACTGCTATAGCTTCATCTGTAATATGAAGTGTTAGTCGTGTTTCGGTCACACCGTACAAATGGTAATACTTTTGTTTGTGTAGGAACACG
>CM060315.1:91494755-91509755 GCA_030674185.1 Monoplex corrugatus
AGACACACACACAAACACACACGACACACACACACAACACACACACACACACACACACACACACCACACACACACACACACACACACACACACACACCACACACACACACACACACACCACACACACCACACACACACACACACACACATACACACACACACAACCACACACACACACACACACATACACACACACACACACACACACACACACACACACACACACAACACACACACACACCACACACACACACAACACTCACGCACCATCCACACACACACACCTGTCTCTCTCTCTCTTTCTTCCTGTCTTGTCTCTTCTTCTGTCGTCTTCTGTCTCTCTCTCTCTCTACACACCACACACACACACACACACACACACACACACACACACACACACACACACACACACACAAATATATATTATATCACTCAGCTTGTCCCAGCTCTTTACGGGTGGGTCTTTTTCAAAGTGTAGTCCAAGGACTGGAAAGTGTACGTTTGCAACCGGAAATCGATCAGGTCAACACCCCACAGTCAATGTCCAAAGTCTCGGGAGTTTAGCTAAAAGCTTTCCTCTGTCGCTCCTTGTGCTTGTCAACCATTGTCGTCCACACACTGCAAATTTAATCAAGAAACCATTCCTTAACGGTGGTAGTTTTCTTGTTTCGTCTGGCTATGAATGGAAGAGAGTTCTTGTGTGTTACATAAAAACCGATGATAATGTTATACGGTTGTGAGGCGTGGACAGTCAACACGCAAAGATTGAGACAGCCAAGATGTGGTTTCTAAGAAGAATGTTGAGAGTTCCATTGGACAGCAAAGAAAAGAAACGAGACGCGCTACCAGTAATTGTGCTATTGAGGTGTCTAGAACGAAATGAGACTGATATGAGTATTGTTTGAAGAAACAAGTATTCGGAGCTTTCACAGTTCTAGACACACGGGTACAATATTGACAGAAAGGGCGAAAAGGGAGAGAGTGGAAAAGAAACGTTACAATGGTACTAGTGATACTATTGTTTTAAGAGCTAAGAAGTTGGGGGGGGGGGGGTTAGCTTCTCGTCGTGGTTATAGTGGCCCAAGGTCGAACTAGAAAAGCTAAAACTTTCTGAGCCTCTCTCTCTCTCTCTCTCTCTCTCTCTCTCTCTCTCTCTCTCTCTCTCTCTCTCTCTCTCTCTCTCTCTCTCTTTCTCTGTCTCATTCTCATTCTCTCTCTCTCTCTCATTCTCCCTCTCTGTCTCTCTGTCCCACTCTTGTTCTCTCTCTCTCTCTCTCTCTCTATATATATATATATATAATATATATATATACTCCTAATCATAATTTAAGGGCCACTTCTTCCTTCCTCTCTAATTTTAAGTTGAAATAATTGACAATGTTTAGAATTGATTCTATGTTTTATTTCATCATTTCCACACCTGTTTTGGAAAAAGAAATTAGCACAATGACCCATTAGTGAACAGCACATGCATTTAAAGGAACATCCCCCCCTTTTCAAAAAACAGAAAGTGTCAGATTTGGCCAATCTGTTTTCAATATCGCGTGTGTCCGCCCCGAGCCTGGATGCATGCTTCACAGCGCCGATGCATCGACCCCACAAGGGTACGGAGTGTGTCCTGAGGGATGGCCGCCCACTCGATCTGCAGGATGTCGACCAGCCTGGCCAGGGTGCCCGGTGGGGGGTGGTTGTCCCTGATGCGCCTCCCGAGCACATCCCAGAGGTGTTCAATTGGGTTCAGGTCAGGTGAGCACGCTGGCCAGGCCATACGGACGACTTCATGCTGCTCCAGGAAGTCGGTCACAAGGCGTGCTCGATGCGCAGGTGCATTGTCGTCCTGGAAGATGGCGCCTTGACCAAGGTCCACAAGCGCAGGCAGTGCCACGGCCGCCAGAACCTCGTCCCGGTACCGGACCCCGTTCAGGATGCCGTCAATGGGGAGCAGGGGGGTCCGGGTACCACGGCTCATGCCACCCCACACCATCACCGACCCGCCGCCGTACCGGTTATGCTCTTGGACAGTGGCGTCAGCGAACCTCTCCCCTTGACGTCGCCACACCCGAGCCCGGCCATCATTAAAGGTCAGGGTGAACCTGGACTCATCCGAAAACAAGACCCGGGCCCACTGTTGCCTTGTCCAGGTCACGTGCTCCCTGGCCCAGGTCATGCGGCGCACTCTGTTGACCGGTGACAGCACGGGTCGGACGGCCGGTCTCCGTGACCTCAAGTTTGCCTCATGTAGCCGTCTTCTCACCGTGCTGCAGCTGATGTTAGCACCTGTTGCGTCCCTCAGCTGACCCCTCAAGGTCACCGCAGTGGATGCCCTTTCCCTCAGGACGGAGAGGGCAAGGTAGCGGTCTTGCTGTCTTGTCGTTACTCTGGGTCGACCCGTGTGACGCCTTTCCTGGACTGCTCCAGTCTCATTGAAGCGCTCCAGCAGTCTCTGGATTGTGGAATGCGACACTTCAAGTCGTCTAGCAACTTCCCGCTGCGCTAGGCCTTCATCAAGCAGAGCGAGGGCTCTCCCCCGCTGCTCATCCGTCATCCGTCGTCTTGCAAGCAAGAACGGGTCCTTTTTATCCTCGTCTGCGGGCAACTTTGGCTGGAGTAGTGTTCAAAAAGGGCTTGCCTTGCACGTGCAAAGCGAATTTTGTCGCTACCTTGCCTGCGTCGTCAGAGAGACCCTGCTGAAGATTCGACAATTTCGTGTGGAAATTGTCTTCCTTGGGCCGCCCATTGCAAATCGGCAAATCCCCAAACACGTGCCAAAAGGAAACTGCAATGTTGTCTGAGCTCTTATCCATTCAGTTACGGCAACGAATTGGAGAAAAGAGTAAGAGAAAATAGGTTATTTCTCCTTTCAAAAATTGACTCAAAAACGTTCCTGGCCCTTCAATAATGACGTGTAGTATATATATATATATATATATATATATATATACACTTCAATTTTCCAAGACAATCAACAAGGGCATTGAGTATTTTCTCCTATATTTCGGCCCTTGGCCTTCCTCAGGGTAAAATGACAACAAAATCGTATTTATTTTATATATATATATATATATATATATATATATATATATCATCATCATCATCAGTCCCGTAGTCTGGTTGACCGTTGGGGCACCATTGAAGATTTTGCAACCAACTTCCTCCACTCCTCACGGTCCTCAGCTTTCCGCAGAATGATATTCCATTCAAGGCCAGTCCACTCTCTGATATTGTCTTCCCATCTTTTTCTCTGTCTGCCTCTTCGTCTCCCTCCCTGAACTGTTCCCTGCAAGACGGTCTTGGCCAGTCCAGATGATCGTGTGACGTGCCCGTACCACCTCAGTTTGCGTCTTTTCACTGAGGTCAGGAGGTCTTCATACGGCCCGATGGCGTTTTCGATTCGGGTTTTCACTTCTTTATTGGTTATATGATCTATGTACGAGATACCAAGGAGTTTGCGGAAGCATCTCATCTCCATTGCCTGTATCCTTCTTTCAATGTCTGCTGTTATGGTCCATGTTTCGCATGCATACAAAAATATTGACATGACCAGGGAACGCATCAGTCTGATCTTGGAGCCGATTGCGATATTCTTGTCGTTCCAGATGACTTTTAGCTTGGTCATTGCAGCTGTGGTCTGTGCAATCCTGGAAAGTACCTCGGGCTTTGATCCTTCATCTGATACTATAGCTCCCAGATATTTAAATCTATGGACGGTCTCAAGTTTCTTGTTGTCTATGGTAATGTCAGTGCTGATGCCATTGGTATTATTTGTCATCAACTGGGTTTTCTCTGCACTGATCTGCATGCCATATGATGTGGAGGCCTCATCAAGATGTTTTATCAAGCTGACTAGCTCTTGCTCTTGCCCAGCTAGTCCGTCAATGTCGTCGGCAAAACGCAAGTTTGTGATTGTTCTACCTCCGATGCTGACTGTTCCCTCGTGGTCTTCAAGTGCGTCAGCCATTATTCTCTCTAAGAAGATGTTGAAGAGAGTGGGGGAGAGCAGGCATCCTTGGCGTACTCCAACTGTGGTTCGGAACCATTCGCCTATGTTGTTGTCATGGTAGACTGCACTGGTCGCCTTTTCGTAGAGGCATTCTATGGTTCTGATCAGGTTGGCATTGATGTTGTACAGCCTCATGGTTGCCCACAAGGCTGCGTGCCAAACTCTGTCGAATGCCTTCTTGAAGTCCACGAAGACGTGGTAAAGGCCTTGCTGGTGTTGCAGGTATTTCTCACAGAGCAATCTGAGGTTGAAAATTTGCTCTGTGGTACTTCTTCCTGGTCTGAAACCTGCCTGCTCTTCTTTTATTATCTCCTCAGCTTGTGGCTTCAGTCTACTCAGAAGGATTTTTAGTATGACCTTACTTGGATGGCTGATCAGGCTGATGGTACGGTAGTTTTGGCATAGTTGTAGGTTGCCTTTCTTCGGGAGAGTGATGATCAGGGACTGGGTCCAAGGTGTTGGCCACTCACCTGTCCGCCAGATCTTATTGCAGATGATGAGTAACATATCTATCATGGCCTCTCCTCCTGCCTGGACCAGTTCTGAGGGAATGTTGTCCATTCCTGCCGACTTGCCTTTCTTCAATGATTTTACTGCAGCTTCAACTTCTTCTCGCATGATGGGGTAGCTGTCGTTGTTGGTTGGTGGAGGAACGTCTAGCACCTTGGGATCTCCTGTTGTTGTGTGTGTGTATAATTCGGAGCAGTACTCTGTCCACCTCTGCAGAATCTCTTGATCTTCTGTGAGACATTTCCCTGCTTTGTTCTGTATGGTAGTGGTTCTGCCTTGTTTTGAGCTTGCTAGTTCTTTCACAAGCTGGTAGGCTTTTTTGCTGTTATTTTTCTGCAGGTTTGCTTCGATATCTTGGCATTGTTCTTCAATCCATGTTTCCTTTGCTTTCCTCATGCCTTCTTTAACTTGTTGGTTGGCTTTTCTGTATAGTTTAGCACCTTCATCCGTACTCTTCTTTTGCTTTAGTTCTCTGCGTTTGTCGCTCAGCTTTAGTACTTCTTCCGTGACCCAGGGCATCTTTGTTGGTCGGTGTTTTCCAAGGATGTCGTTGGCTGCTTCGGTCACGGCAGTGTTGAAGTTGTTGATCAGAGTGTCTACTTCGGTGTCCATATTGTCAAGGACGAGGAGAGGAGCAAACTTCCCTCCTATCGTTGCTTGGAAGTTTTCAACTATGTTGGGGTCTTTGAGCTTCTCAAGATTGAACTTAATTCTTATGTTGCCCTGTTTCTTCATCCTCTGGAGGCGGAGTTTGAAGGTCATCATTACATATATATATTATATATATATATAATATATCTGTATGTATCTATCTCTGTCTTCCTCTCTATCTCTCTTCCTCTTTTTTTCTCTCATTCTCTTTCTCTCTCTCTCTCTCATTCTCTATGTATGTATATATATATATATATATTATATATATGTCTTCCTCTCTCTCTCTCTTCCTCTTTCTTTCTCTCATTCTCTCTCTCCCTCTCTTCCCCTCCTATGTCTGACTCTTTTTCTCTCTCCCTGTTTTTCTCTCTGTCTCTTTCTCTCTCTTGCTGTCTCTCTCTCATTCTCTAACTCTCTTGCTTTCTGTCTCATGTGTTCTCTTTTTTGTCATTCTCTCTCTCTCTCTCCCTCTGCCTCTGTCTGTCTCTTTCTCTCTTTTGTTCTCTCTCTCTCTCCCTCTCTCTTTCTCCCTCTCTCTCATTCTCTAACTCTCTTGCTTTCTGTCTCATGTGTTCTCTCTTTTTGTCATTCTCTCTCTCTCTCTCTCTCTCTCTCTCTCTCCTCCTCTCTCTCTCTCTCTCTCTCTCTCTCTCTCTCTCTCTCTCTTGCTCTGTCTTCCTTTTGCTCAAACAGAGGGCGATAACTGCCGATAGCAGAACTGAAACGAGTATGTTCAGACTAGTGGCAGACTCGCTCTTTATAAAATGATTAAAAATTCCTATTGTATTGCGGGCCCCATTAGCTCAGTTGGTTTGGACGTCGGATTCACATGCTAATGGTTGTGGGTTCGAATCCCGGGGTGCGCTATATTAAAACTGACCTTCTCACTGTCCCATCTTATCATCATTGTTGTTCTGGTGGTGTCAGTATAGGATTAGATAAGTCCCTCCCATTAAAACTGGCCTTCTCACTGTCCCATCTTAACATCATTGTTGTTCTGGTGGTATCAGTATAGGATTAGATAGGTCCCCCTTCCCCCTTCCCACTCTTCCCTGCACGGCTGCATTTTCCCAGCCATTCTGACACCCTTTAGTTGGTACCTTTCTGTCAGCCAGCATCGCTTGGAAGTGGTATTTTTAGCCAGGCAGGTTTGACCAAAATCCATCTCTGAAGCGCGTCTTGTGCTACAGCAATACTGACAAAGAAGGAATCTGAGTGCGTTTTCTGTATGTTTTGTGAATTTGTGTAATGATCGAGAATTTTTTCATTACTTTACCTGGATGCATTCAGTGCTGTGAATACTCATTGTTCTGAAGAAGTGATCATTACTTTGTTGCATCACCTTGTCTTTGAGTTTTAGTAGAAATGACTAATGTGATGATTGACTCATATCTCCAGGTGGTTGTTGTTTGTTCAGTATAAAGTGAGATTATTTTCGTAGTAGTGGCGTAAGTATAGTGCAAGTTACAATCTTCACATGTTTTTGTCCATTTTGGCATGGTCAGATTCGTGATCTTCAGTGCTTTAACTTTTTCAAATTTCTAAAAATCGCAGTTCGTTCTCTGTTTTCACTCTTTTCTGGAGGCTTGAATTTGGCTAAAATCGGGTGTTATATTAGCTGTTGCCCGGCCGAAGCACGCCACCGGCTGTGGGTGAACTAGGCCATGTGCATGGGCGCGCTGCACTTGTGTGTGTGTGTGTGTGTGTGTGTGTGTGTGTGTGTGCGCGCGCGTGTGTGTGTGTATGTGTGTGTGTATGTGTGTGTGCGTGTGTGTGTGTGTGTGTGTGCGTGTCTGTGTGTGTGTGTGCATGTGTGTATGTGTGTGTGTGCGTGTCTGTGTGTGTGTGTGTGTATGTGTGTGTGCGTGCGTGTGTGTGTGCGTGTCTGTGTGTGTGCGTGTCTGTGTGTGTGTATGTGTGTGTTCGCACGAGGAACGCATCTCCTCTCTCTCTCTCTCTCTCTCTCTCTCTCTCTCTCTCTCTCTCTCTCTCTCCCCTCCCACTATTGCATGCATTGTGTGTGTGTGTGTGTGTGTGTGTGTGTGTGTGTGTGTGTGTGTGTGTGTGTGTGTGTGTGTGTGACTGCTGCGTTCTTTCAAGATTTTTAGAGGGACTGAATGTAGAAAATGATTGAGATCAGCACCAAGTACTGGAACCTAGGTCAATCTGTAGGTCTAAACGAGTACTTCCATGCGCGCCTGTGCCTTGCTGAAAAAATCTAACCTCAACAAAAATGACCTGAAAAATTACAGACCGATTTCCAATCTTCCATTTCTTTCTAAACTGCTTGAACGTCTGATTCTAGACCAGCTTTTCTCCCATCTCTCATCCCATAACCTCCTTAGTCCTCACCAATCCGCTTACAGGCCAGGGCACAGCACAGAAACTGTTCTGCTTCGTATTCTCAATGATCTTTTGACCTCTCTGGATCAAAACAAAATTTCTATTCTTCTCCTTTTGGATCTTTCAGCTGCTTTCGATACTATTGACCATGAAATTTTGCTTTCCCGTTTGGAAAACAACTTTGGAATTCAAAAATCTGCTTTACACTGGTTTCGATCTTATCTTTCAGAAAGAAAGCAAACCGTACTTGTCGACGGAAACAAATCTTCTGAGCTGCCTTTGGATTTTGGCGTGCCTCAAGGCTCTGTTCTGGGTCCTGTGCTTTTCATATTGTATACTTCTCCTCTGACCCACCTTATTGACTTACATTCCATCCGTCATGAAATGTATGCGGACGATACCCAGCTCAATCATACTGATTCTCCTTCTAACTACGATCATCTAGTTCAGTCTCTTCAGAACTGCGTTTCTGAAGTAAAATCCTGGATGTATGAAAATCGACTTAAGTTGAATGATGACAAGACTGAAGCCCTTCGTGTTTCTCCATTGCCTGCAGATCTTTCTTCTCTGCCTTCCACTATTACTGTCGGTAATACCGCTATTGCTTTTTCTGATTGCGTTCGTGACCTCGGTTTTGTCTTTGACCATAATCTCTCCATGCACCAGCACATCATCAAAACATGTCAGGCTGCATACATCGAACTTAGACGCATTAATTCTATTAGACACTACCTTACATTAGACGCAACCAAGACGTTAGTTACTGCATGCATTCTGTCTAGGTTAGATTATTGCAATTCACTGCTTGCGGGTTGCCCTCAGAAACATCTCAAACATTTGCAACAAGTTCAGAACTCTGCAGCTAAACTCATCTTCAAGGCACGTAGGTCACAGCACTGCACACCCCTGTTTCAGACACTGCACTGGCTCCCGGTTGAACAAAGAATAAAATACAAGATTTGCTGCCTTTGTTATCACATCATTTCTGGAACTGCTCCTGACTATCTCTCTGAACTCTTGACTGTCTACGTACCTTCTCGATCACTCCGCTCTTCTGTGGATGACAAGAAGTTTCGTGTGCCAAAATATAACAGAGAAACTCACGGTGGTAGAGCCTTTGCAGTTTTTGCTGTTCAGACATGGAACTTGTTGCCTCAGTCCGTCCGCCACTCTAAAACTCTACCATCTTTCAAAACAAGTTTAAAAACTTACTTCTTTAAACAGTGTTTTTCCTGATTTTGGCTAGTGGGTTGATCCTGCTTGACATTCTGGATGAAATTGTGCACAATGGGTGTATGCCATGTGTGTGTGTGTGTGTGTGTGTGTGTGTGGTGTGTGTGTGTGTGTGTGTGTGTGTGTGTGATGTGTGGCTGTGTGTGTGTGGGTGTTGTGTGTGTGTGTTTGAAAATGGGGGGAGAGGGGTGGGCGGGGGGGGGGTGAGAGGGAGAGAGATTATTTGGTGTGTCTGTGTGGTTGTTGATTTCCTGTGGATAGTTTTTGATGAGTTTGTTTGTATTGTAGCCTGTTATTTGGTTTATATATGTATGGTTTACTGATGTAAAGCGCTTTGAGGTTTCGGAAAGCGCTCTATAAATGCACTATTATTATTATTATTATTATAGTTAGCTGAAATTGGATAGAGGAAGGGAAGAGGAAAGGTGCACGCTATTGATTACCAGCAGGGCAGAACCAAAAAGTGCGCCAACTGAAGGGCAAAGGTGCACGCTTTTGAAAACCAGCAGGGCAGAACGATCTTAGATGTCATTGGGGGGGCCAACTAAAGAATCTCGGATTTGTGCGCCGTGTACACAGTATCCTCCATAATGTATGGTTTCTTGGAGTGTGGAACATTTTCTGACCAATACCTTTGAGTATACACTTGTTTTGTGAGTGATAACTTGCTTGTGGATTGTGTGACTGTGTGTCTGTGCTTGTACATACATGCAGATGTGTGTGTGTGTGTGTGTGTGTGTGTGTGTGTGTGTGTGTGTGTGTGTGTGTGTGTGTGTGTGTGTGTGTGTGTGTTTTCAAGCATGTATTTTCAAAATGCACGGTGGCCGGTACATGCACATCATATAACACTACAGTATGTACATGTAATGTAAGAGAGACAGAGACCAAGAGAGAAAGAGAGAGAGTGTGTGTGTGTTTTCAAGCATGTATTCTCAAAATGCATTTTATACGCACATCATTTAACAGTATGTAAAGCAAGAGAGAGAGAGAGAGAGAATGTGTATGTGTGTGTGTGTGTGTGTGTGTGTGTGTGTGTGTGTGTGTGTGTGTGTGTGTGTGTGTGTTTTCAAGCATGTATTTTCAAAATGCATGGTACATGCACATCATATAACACTATGTACATGTAATGTGAGAGAGAGAGAGTTTTCAAGCATGTATTCTCAAAATTCACATGCACCACATCATAATTATAACAGTATGTAAAGCAAGAGAAAGAGAGAGAGTGAGTGTGTGTGTGTGTTGTGTGTGTGTGTGTGTGTGTGTGTGTGTGTGTGTGTGTTGTGCGTGTGTGTGTGTTAAATGCATGTTACATGCATACCATATTATGTGAATCAGATATGTGTGTGTATGTGTGCGTGTATGTGTGTGATATGCGTGTTTTGATTTGATATTCTCTCTGTCTCTGTCTCTGTCTCTGTCTCTGTCTCTGTCTCTCTCTCTCTCTCTCTGTCTCTTTGTGCATGCGTGTGTGTGTTCAAATGCATGTTAAATCCAGGCCATATTATATGTATAAATCAACTCTGTGTTTGTGTGCGGTGTGTGTGTGTGTGTGTGTGTGTGTGTGTGTGTGTGTGTGTGTGTGTGTGTGTGTGTGTGTGTGTGTGAGTGCGTGTGCGTGTGCGCAAGCGCGCAGAACTACACGCGCGCGCCCCTGCTTCGCTCACATACATTTTCTGAGTGGCCTCGCTATACGGCAGCGGGACGGGTGAAAAGGGTGTGGGGAGTGGAAGGGAAGGGGAAAGATGCGCGCTATTTATAGCCGGCAGGGCAGAACCAGAACTACGGGCCAACCCAAGTATCACGGATTTGTGCGCCGTGCCTGGGATGGTTATCCCCGTCGGCCATATCACCTGAGGTGGGTGTCGACGTAAAAACCGAACCAAATCAATCAATCAATCTATTGTATTGAGCGTCAACAAGCAAAGCCAGAACAAGATTGAGGCAGCCGAGATGTGGTTTCTAAGAAAAATATTGACAGAGCCGTGAACAGCAAAGAAAACAAACGAGACAGTCTTGATGGAGGCAGACACAAGTAGATCATTTACAAGGAAGATTAGGAAAAGACAGGCAACATTCATAGGCCATTTTATGAGGAAAGGGAAATTAGAGCACCTGGTCACAACAGGAAAGCTGGAGGGAAAGGGAGCTCCAAGTAGACCCAGGGAGAAGATATTGGATGGACTTGCAGGGTGGCTGGGGACAGAGAGGGTGGAAGATGTGCTTGCGTCAGCAAGGATAGATGGATATCGAGGGCCATGTTCGCCAAAGCCATGCGGCAGGGCACATGATGATGATGATGATTGTATTGAGCCGTATATGATCATAAATATAAATCAGTTTATTAAACAAGTTCTTGGAAAATGTACATGTGATGTGTCAGAACTCGTTGTACATTGCAAACGATATACAGCATCTGATGAAGATGTTCTGACGTGTAAATTGTGTGCTTACACCCCGGAAGACGAAGTACATTTTGTTTTAGTGTGTTCTCAATTGGATGCCTTAACAAAAGGAAAAATAACATTGCTCAAAAAGATTACAACATCCACATCCATACAAAGATAAAGTCAATTCAACCGGTCACCGTGGTGTAGTGGTTAACACAACAGACTACAGACTGGAAGGTTGTGGGTTCGATTCCCCCCATCAGTCCCTTCAAAAATCATTGTGGGATTTTTCGGCTCTAACCGGCTCCTACCCAGAGTTGGGCGTGCTATGGGCTCATTGGGAAGACTGGACCACACAGTCGAGTCTCATCCACTTCGTGGATGCGTCCTTGAGAGTGTTGCTCAAATCTTCTGACCAGCACCGCAGGTGTCTGTATCTACCGAGCCTGGTTTTGCCGCCAGGATATATGATAGTAAGCGTAGAGTACAGCCCTGTCATGCAGTCTGAATCCTAGATGGAACTCCATAGCATCATGATTGTCATCCTCATCGACATCATCATCGCATTGGAAAATTGTGTCAGCTTCTGTGGCCATTAAGGTGGTAGTGGTAAAAAGTAGAAAATTTGGAGATCGCAAAAAAAAAGTGAGCACAAAGATAACCCTCCTTGCGACGATCCCCCCATACCCCTTACCCCAAAAAAAACGTTTAATTCTATTCTGACAAAGGTAACAAGAAGAAAGTGGTAAACATTGACGATATTTTGTATCAATCTCCCATTAGGATAAAGATGTCCTTGTAATAATGTATAAAATCTTGTTTCGTCGCTGGGTTATGTGTCTGTTGCAGAATTGTTTAGTCTATATTACAGGAATGTGTTCTGTGTTTACAACTTTTCTGATAACTTGATTCAGTTTGTAATTCAATCCCTTCATCGAAGATCTCCCATGTGAATAATGCGATTGTAGTCTGATAGTCCTGGACTCTCTCTCTCTCTTCTCTTCTCTCCTGTCTCTGTGTCTGTTGTGTCTCTCTCTCTCTTCTCTCTCTTCTCTCTCTCGTCTCTTCTCTGCTGTCGTGTTGTTTCTCTCTCTCTCTCCTCTCTTTTCTTCTCCTCTCTCTTCTCTTCTCTCCTTCTCTCTCTCTCAGTCCTCTCTCTTGCCTTCTGTCTCTTCTCTTTTTCATCCCCCCCCTCTTCTCTCTTCTCTCTCACTCTCTCTCTCTCTTTGGTCCTCTCTTGTCTTGCTGTCTCTCTCTGCTCTCTTCTCTCCTCTTTCTCTCTCTCAGTCCACTCCCTCGCCTCTCTCTCTCTCGTTCTCCCCTCCATCTTCTCACCTTTTCTCTTCTCACTTTTTCTTTCCCCTTCTCTCTCTCTCCATCTTTCTCTCTTTCTTTCTCTCTCTCCCTCTCTCTCTTCCCCTCTCACTCTCTCCTTCTCTGTCTGTCTGTCTGTCTGTCTCTCTCTCTCTCTCTCTCTCACCTCCACACACACACACAACAACACCACAACACACACACACCACACACACACGCACATACATACACACATACAGATAATATACAAACACTTCTTCAGTCTGTTTCATTGTTTTATTTTCTCTTGTAGCATCCTGGGTGTCACGGGCAGAAAGAGTTAACGGTCAGCGGTGAGCTGGAAGGTCTGAAGTGGAGAAATGACCTGTGATCTAGGTCTCTTTCACACCATCCATCCAGGTCTTCCTTGGTTGCCTCTCGCTTTAAATCCACATGTCTTTGTGTTGTATGCTTGTTGAGCCAGCTGATGGGATTGTATTGTGGTCAGATGACCCAAACCACTTCATTCTGTGTTGTCTGCTTGTTGAGCCAGCTGGTGGGGTTGTATTGTGGTCAGATGACCCAAACCACTTCATTCTGCGTTGTATGCTTGTTGAGCCAGCTGGTGGGGTTGTATTGTGGTCAGATGACCAAACCACTTCATTCTGTGTTGTATGCTTGTTGAGCCAGCTGGTGGGGTTGTATTGTGGTCAGATGACCAAATCACTTCATTCTGTGTTGTATGCTTGTTGAGCCAGCTGGTGGGGTTGTATTGTGGTCAGATGACCCAAACCACTTCATTCTGTGTTGTCTGCTTGTTGAGCCAGCTGGTGGGGTTGTATTGTGGTCAGATGACCCAAACCACTTCATTCTGTGTTGATGACTATGATGGTGGACTGGTGTTGTTCCCACCATGTCTCTGATCTTGGTGTTTCTGATCATGTCACGTCTGGTCTTGGTGACAGCTCTTCTCAAACACCACATCTGACACGTGGTGATTGTGTGCTCCAGGGAGTTGGTCAGGGTCCAGGTCTCGTACTGGTATGTCAGGGTCCAGGTCTGGTACTGGTATGTCACGTGTGGTACTGGTATGTCAGGTGTGGTACTGGTATGTCAGGGTCCAGGTGTGATACTGGTATGTCAGGTGTGTTACTGGTGTGTCAGGTGTGGTACTGGTATGTCAGATGTGGTACTGGTATGTCAGGTGTGGTACTGGTGTGTCAGGTGTGGTACTGGTATGTCAGGTGTGTTACTGGTGTGTCAGGTGTGATACTGGTATGTCAGGTGTGTTACTGGTGTGTCAGGTGTGGTACTGGTATGTCAGATGTGGTACTGGTATGTCAGGTGTGGTACTGTTGTGTCAGGTGTGGTACTGGTATGTCAGGTGTGGTACTGGTATGTCAGGTGTGGTACTGGTATGTCAGGTGTGGTACTGGTATGGTACTGGTATGTCAGGTGTGGTACTGGTATGGTACTGGTATGTCAGGTGTGGTACTGGTATGTCAGGTGTGGTACTGGTATGTCAGGTGTGGTACTGGTATGTCAGGTGTGGTACTGGTATGTCAGGATCCAGGTGTGGTACTGGTATGTCAGGGTCCAGGTGTGGTACTGGTATGTCAGGTGTGGTACTGGTATGTCAGGGTCCAGGTGTGGTATGTCAGGGTCCAGGTGTGGTACTGGTATGTGAGAATAGATATGCAGGCTTAAGGCTTGTGCCATGATCACCTTACACATGGCGCCTGTGACGTCAGTGCGTATGGAAATCGTTCCCAACGTGGAGACGTCATCTTGAGAAAGTCAAAAGTGAAACAGTGACGATAGGAATGAAGGTGAAGCCATAGACTTCGTTTTAAATTCCTAACACTCTGATATTTTTCTTTTGTTCAGAAGCAGTGGTACAAGTAAGTATCAACCATTTGACTCCCACACCTTGTCTACCAGCATCCTGCCAATGCCAGCCACGCTATTACAGCAAAACCATAAGCCTTCGATTCCCTCGCCTTATCCACCAGTTTTCTGCAGGAAGCTGGTGGATAGGGTGCGGGAATCGAAGGCATAAGGTTTCGCCGTTGGTGGATCGGGTGCAGGAGTTAAAAGGTTAAACTTATCGAATGAAACTTTGCAATTTTTTACGCAGATGGGGTCATATTCCGTCAAAGTATTCAGCGATCCGGTATGAAGCTAGAAATGTGTCCGAAGAGGAGACAAGACCTTAATAGCATTTTCGTTTTCTACAGAGCTCGAGTCTGCAGTTGTCTGGGGTAAGAAGAGTATCGATAGCGTGGATGACGCCATTGGTGGCTGTGATGTCACAGGTCGTGATAGTGGCGTCATCGATAACGGGCTGACGTCCGCGGGGACGTGACACGCTGAAAACGTCGCTACCTGTTGTCGTGACCTTTCGTGGACGTCTGAAGATGCCAGCGCAGCACAGAGTGTCTGGAAATGAGAACATTTCTAACTGAAATCCAAAACAAGGGTGACTGCCCGTGTTCAAACAAACAGGAACCAGAATAAAACACGTAAAAAGAATAAGAACGCGTATTTAATACAATCTGACAAGACAGGTGCAAAATTTTCGGC
>CM060315.1:91517255-91539755 GCA_030674185.1 Monoplex corrugatus
TTCCTTTTTCCCTCCTCCCCCGTCTAATATCACTTATAGATAGAAAGACAGGTAGGTAGGTAAGTAGGTAGATAGATAGACAGATAGGTAAGTAGATAGGTAGGTAAGTAGGTAGATAGATAGATAGATAGGTAGGTAGGTAGATAGAAAGATAGGTAAGTAGGTAGGTAGGTAGGTAGATAGATAGGTAAGTAGGTAGGTAGGTAGGTAAGTAGGTAGATAGATAGATAGGTAAGTAGGTAGGTAGGTAGGTAGATAGAAAGATAGGAAAGTAGATAAGTAGGTAGGCAGATAGGTAGGTAAGTAGGTAGGTAGGTAGGTTAGTAGGGAGATTGGTAGGTACGTAGATAGGTAGGTAGGTAGATAGGTAAGTAGGTAGGCAGATAGGTAGGTAGATAGGTAAGTAAGCAGGTAGGTAGGTAGATAGGTAAGTAGGTAGGTAGGTAGATGGATAGGTAGGTAAGTGGATAGGTAGACAGGTAGGTAAGTAGGTAAGTAGATAGATAGATTGGTAGGTGAGTAGGTAGGTAGGTAAGTAGGTAGATAGATAGGTAAGTAGGTAGGTAGATAGGTAAGTAGGTAGGTAAGTAGGTAGGTATGACGTCACCTGATCTATTTCGTGGGAGATGCCGTTACAGGCGATGATGTCACAGGTGATGACGGCGCATTGAGCTGTACGCACCACTTTCCTCTTCTTGTACTGCAACATCAATCAATCAATCAATCAATCAATCAGTCAGTCAATCAATCAGTCAATAGATTGATCGATCAGTCTGTGTATCATTTATTCAGTAAGTCGGTCGGTCGGTCTGTCTGTCTGTTAGTCAGTTTTTCTGTCAGTCTGTCTGTCTGTCTGTCTGTCAGTCTGGCTGTCAGTCTATCACTCAGTCTGTCAGTCAGTCTATCAGTCAGTCTGTCTGTCAGTCAGTCTATCGGTCAGTCAGTCTGTCTGTCTACCTGTCGAAGTCTGTGTTTCTGTCAGTCTATCAGTCTGTCTCAGTCTGTCTGTCAGTCTGTTTGCCTGTCTGTCTGTCTGTCAGTCTATCAGTCAGTCTGTCAGTCAGTCTGTCTGTCTGTCAGTCTATCAGTCAGTCAGTCTATCAGTCAGTCTGTCTGTCTGTCAGTCTGTCTGTCTGTTTGTCTGTCTGTAAGCCTGTCTGTGTTTCTGTCTGTCTGTCAGTCTGTCTGTCTGTTTGTCAGTCAGTCAGTTAGTATGCAAATCAGTCAGTCAGTCGGTCAGTCTGTCAGTCATTCTGTGAGTCAGTCAGTCGGTCAGCCAGTCAGTCTGTTTGTCAGTCTGTCAGTCAGTCAGCCAACCAGTCAGTCAACCAGTCAGCCAGTCAATCAGTCAGTCAGCCATCAGTCAGTAAGTCAGTCAGTCAGTCAGCCAGTCAGTAAGTCAGCCAGTAAGTAAGTCAGTCAGTCAGTCAGTCAGTCAGTCTGTCTGTCTGTCTGTCTGTCAGTCAGATAATGACAATAATGATAATAATAGTAGTAGTTGTAGTCATAGAAATAGTAGTAGTAGTAGTAATAGCAGTAGTGATGGTCAGTAGTAGTAATAGCAGTAGTGATGGTCAGTAGTAGTAATAGCAGTAGTGATGGTCAGTAGTAGTAATAGCAGTAGTGATGGTCAGTAGTAGTAGTAGTAATAGCAGTAGTGATGGTCAGTAGTAGTAATAGCAGTAGTGATGGTCAGTAGTAGTAATAGCAGTAGTGGATGGTCAGTAGTAGTAATAGCAGTAGTGATGGTCAGTAGTAGTAATAGCAGTAGTGATGGTCAGTAGTGAGTAATAGCAGTAGTGATGGTCAGTAGTAGTAGTAGTAATAGCAGTAGTGATGGTCAGTAGTAGTAATAGCAGTAGTGATGGTCAGTAGTAGTAATAGCAGTAGTGATGGTCAGTAGTAGTAATAGTAATAGCAGTAGTGATGGTCAGTAGTAGTAATAGCAGTAGTGATGGTCAGTAGTAGTAATAGCAGTAGTGATGGTCAGTAGTAGTAATAGCAGTAGTGATGGTCAGTAGTAGTAATAGCAGTAGTGATGGTCAGTAGTAGTAATAGCAGTAGTGATGGTCAGTAGTAGTAATAGCAGTAGTGATGGTCAGTAGTAGTAATAGCAGTAGTGATGGTCAGTAGTATAGTAGTAATAGCAGTAGTGATGGTCAGTAGTAGTAATAGCAGTAGTGATGGTCAGTAGTAGTAATAGCAGTAGTGATGGTCAGTAGTAGTAATAGTAATAGCAGTAGTGATGGTCAGTAGTAGTAATAGCAGTAGTGATGGTCAGTAGTAGTAATAGCAGTAGTGATGGTCAGTAGTAGTAATAGCAGTAGTGATGGTCAGTAGTAGTAGTAGTAATAGTGATGGTCAGTAGTAGTAATAGCAGTAGTGATGGTCAGTAGTAGTAATAGCAGTAGTGATGGTCAGTAGTAGTAATAGTAATAGTGATGGTCAGTAGTAGTAATAGCAGTATGATGGTCAGTAGTAGTAGTAGTAGTAATAGCAGTAGTGATGGTCAGTAGTAGTAATAGTAGTAGTGATGGTCAGTAGTAGTAATAGCAGTAGTGATGGTCAGTAGTAGTAATAGCAGTAGTGATGGTCAGTAGTAGTAATAGCAGTAGTGATGGTCAGTAGTAGTAATAGTAGTAGTGATGGTCAGTAGTAGTAATAGCAGTAGTGATGGTCAGTAGTAGTAATAGCAGTAGTGATGGTCAGTAGTAGTAATAGCAGTAGTGATGGTCAGTAGTAGTAATAGTAGTAGTGATGGTCAGTAGTAGTAATAGCAGTAGTGATGGTCAGTAGTAGTAATAGTAATAGCAGTAGTGATGGTCAGTAGTAGTAGTAGTAATAGCAGTAGTGATGGTCAGTAGTAGTAATAGCAGTAGTGATGGTCAGTAGTAGTAATAGTAATAGTGATGGTCAGTAGTAGTAATAGCAGTAGTGATGGTCAGTAGTAGTAGTAGTAATAGCAGTAGTGATGGTCAGTAGTAGTAATAGCAGTAGTGATGGTCAGTAGTAGTAATAGCAGTAGTGATGGTCAGTAGTAGTAATAGCAGTAGTGATGGTCAGTAGTAGTAGTAGTAAATAATGATGATAATAATAGTAGCGATAGTATTATTACTAATAACAATAATTATGATAACATTTATAATAATACTAAGATTAATAACAATCATAATAATGATGATGATGATATGTAGATGACGACGACGACGACAACAGTAAATCATCATCATCATCATCATCGCCACCACCACCACCACTATCATCATCATGAACAGTTATAGCTCAACAATGAAAATAATAATAACAATAATAATAATGATAATAATAATAATAACAATAATAATTAGCAACAACAAAAACAGCGAAAACATCATGAGAAACCTAGAAGAAGACCCTGGATTAAAGGTTGGAGGGAAAATGATAAACAACACTCGATACGCAGATGACACCGTGCTAATTGCAGAAAGTGAAAGGGACCTACAAAACCTTGTGAATATAATAGCAAAGGTAAGGGGTTGGAACTAAACAGCAGGAAGACTGAAGTCATGGTGATCAGTAAAAAACATGAAATCCCCTCGTGCAAAATAACAGCAAACGGCACAACCTTGAGATAGGTTGATAAGTTTAAATACCTGGGAACGATCATTTCACCAGACGGCAGATGCGCATCAGAAATAGCCGGCAGAATCGGCCAAGCCAAAACAGCATTCAAGAAGATGACAAACATTCTTACCAACAAATGCCTATCAATTAACATCAGGAAGAGAGTCCTTGAATGTTATATAGAACCAATACTGTTGTGTGGTTGCCAGGCGTGGACAGTCAACAAGCAAAGCCAGAACAAGATTGAGGCAGCCGAGATGTGGTTTCTAAGAAGAATGTTGAGAGTTCCATGGACAGCAAAGAAAACAAACGAGACAGTCTTGATGGAGGCAGACACAAGTAGATCATTCATAAGGAAGATTAGGAAAAGACAGGCAACATTTATAGGCCATTTTATGAGGAAAGGGGAATTGGAGCACCTGGTCACAACGGGAAAGCTGGAGGGAAAGCGAGCATCGGGTATACCCAGGGAGAAGATACTAGAGGGACTTGCAGAGTGGCTGAAGACAGGGAAGGTGGAAGAGATGCTTGGGGCAACAAGAGATAGACGGATGTAAGTCCATGATCGCCAACGCCATGCGGCAAGGCACCTGATGATGATGATGATGGAAAACAATAATAATAATAATAATCCTTTGTGTCGTTTAATCTTAAAAGAGAAGCCCAAAACGTTTACAATGACAAAAACATACAGTAACATAACAACAAATGTACAAGCCATACATCCCCTTCAGTACACATTTACCATCTCATGAAATCTTTTCAATAACACAGACATACACACAGACGCACAGACACACACACACACACACACACACACACCTAGATACACACACACACACCTAGATACACACACACACACGCATACACAGACACCTAGATACATACACACACACACACACGCGCGCGCGCGCACACACACACTCACATACACCTAGACACACACACACGCACCCCTAGATACACGCACATACACGCAAACGTGGACAAATGTATAAACATGCTCAAACATTTACTCATACTCTCACTCTGTCTATCTGTCTGTCTGTCTCTCTCTCTCTCTCTCGCGTGTGTGTGTGGCTGTCTCTCTTCTCTCTCTCTCTCTCTCTCTCTCTCTCTCTCTCTCTCTCTGTCTCGTGTGTGTGTCTGTCTGTCTCTCTGTCTGTCTGTCTGTATGTCTGTCTCTCTCTCTCTCAAAGACACACACACAGACATTAACACACACACATACACTACAACACACACACACACATACACTACAAACACACACACACACATACACTACAAACACACACACACACACTACACTACAACACACACACATACACTACAAACACACACACAACAACACACACACACACATACACTACAAAACACACACACACAGACACACACACACACATACACTACAAACACACACATACACTACAAACACACACACACACATACATACACATACACAAACACACACACATACACTACAAACACACACACACACACAGACACACACACACATACACTACAAACACACACATACACTACAAAACACACATACACTACAAACACACACACACACATACATACACACACATACACAAACACACACACACATACACTACAAACACACACACACACACACACACACACCCCACACACACACACACACAACACACACACACACACAGATAACCCCACACTAACCGAATAGTGGTAAGGTTCTCTGAACACATTGGTTCGGACAAGGGCGCCATTAGGGTTGAACGTGGTCAGCAGTTGCTCGTCCTCAATTTCTGAACACTTCACTTCCCCAAAGGCCGCCTGGAAAGTCGCCACGTTAAACCGGAACTCTTCGTCGTCGTTCAAGCGCTCACGGACGTCCTTGGGCAGGGCCTGGTCAAGGTCACACAAAGAGGGTTAAAGCACATCAAGCGCGAAGAAACTATGGGGAGGGTTGGACAGGAAAAGGTTAAATTATAGCAGGCACAAAGAAACTCTCTCTCTCTCTCTCATTCTTTCTTATTCTCTCTCTCTCTTTCTCTTATTCTCTCTTTTTCGGTCTCTCACTATCTCTTTCTTATTCTCTCTCTCTCTCTTTCTCTTATTCTCTCTTTTTCGGTCTCTCACTATCTCTTTCTTATTCTCTCTCTCTTCTCTCTCTCTCTCCCTCTCTCTCTCTCTTCTTTCTTATTTTCACTCTCTCTCTTTCTCTTATTCTCTCTTTTTCGGTCTCTCACTATCTCTTTCTTATTCTCTCTCTCTCTCTCTCCCTCTCTCTCTTCTTTCTTATTCTCTCTCTCTCTTTCTTGCTTATTCTCTCTCTCTCTCTCTCTTCTTTCTTATTCTCTCTCTCTCTCTCTCTCTTCTTTCTTATTCTCTCTCTCTCTCTTTCTCTTATTCTCTCTTTTTCGGTCTCTCACTATCTCTTTCTTATTCTCTCTCTCTCTCTCTCCCTCTCTCTCTTCTTTCTTATTCTCTCTCTCTTTCTTGCTTATTCTCTCTCTCTCTCTCTCTCTCTTCTTTCTTATTCTCTCTCTCTCTCTCTCTCTCTTTCTTATTCTCTCTCTCTCTCTTTCTCTTATTCTCTCTTTTTTGGTCTCTCACTATCTCTTTCTTATTCTCTCTCTCTCTCTCTCCCTCTCTCTCTCTCTTATTCTCTCTCTTTTTCGGTCTCTCACTATCTCTTAGTTTCTCTCCCCCCTCTCTCTCTCTCTTAATTTCTTTGTCTCTCTCTCTTATTCTCTCTCTTTTTCGGTCTCTCACTATCTCTTAGTTTCTCTGCCCCCCCCCCCTCTCTCTCTCTTAATTTCTTTCTCTGTCTCTCTCTCTCTTATTCTCTTCTTTTTCAGTCTCACTTTCTTATTCTCTTCTCCCCCCCTCTCTCTCTCTCTCTGTCTCTCTCTCTTTTTCTCTCTCTCTCTCTTTGTCTGTCTGTCTCTCTCAGTATTTCTCTGTCTCTGTATCTCTTTCTCTCTTTCTTTTTTATTCTCTCTCTATTTTTGTTTGAAGTTTTTTTCATTCTCTCTCTCTCCTCTCTCTCTCGTATTTATATATACATTTGTCTATTTGACTTCATATCATCTGTTGATTTTCTTTCTCCTACAGAATTTCATGTGTTTGTGCCTTCAATCGACCTAATGTTTACGCTCTCCCCCCCCCCCCCCCCTTTTTTTTTTATTTTTTTTTAATCATCCTGAACTGCTATTTTTTACCTCCATTTATTATTATTGTTGTTCAGTACTGGGGGTTATGGTGGTAGTAGTAGTAACTGATGTAGCAGTGTTAATATTTCTTATTGTAATAACAATAGCCTTAGTAATAATAATGACAGCAAGTTGATTTTATCTTCTTTGATTTGATTGTAAGGACATTGATCTATTTTGACGCTTAATTAATCTTCTATAATTTTCTCACATGCAATGTTTCTTCTTCCTCTGTTTCATTTTATTTTACTTTATCTTATAATTATTTTGTTTACTTTGCTTTCCCTCCTCCTCCTCCTCCTCCTTCTTCTTCTTCTTCTTCTTTTTTTCTTCTTCTTCTTCTTTTCTTCTTCTTCTTCTTCTTTCTTCTCACTATTATTACTATCATATCATCATTTTTCTTTTTATTATTATCATTATTATCATTAATATCATCAGCATCATAATCAGCATCAACATCATCATTGATGTTACTAACATTATCTTTATGCATTTATTTACTTATTCATTCATTTATCTACTTGCTCATCTATCTATCTATTTTTTATGTGCTGACTGCGTACGTTTCTTGATTTCATTGTAATGTTATCTTACATTTTAGTATTTAGCATGTATCTTCCTTAAGCTGTACTTGTTACTGTAAACAAATGTCATGTGTATAGAATAGCAACGGCAAGTTTGAAAAATGGCCTCTAGCCAATAACTTTTACCGTTGGAAACTTAACCATCATTGTCATTGTCATTGTCATTCTCTCTCTCTCTCCCCCTCACACACACACACACACACACACACACACACACACACACACACACACACACACACACACACACACACAACACACACACACAAGTGAAGATAAAGATGACCTACAACATCGTCTGACCAAGAAAGTTATCAGCATACAACCCTGCAGTTTTGTAGATGTTTCTGATGGAAATATGTGATATTTTTAACCCTTTAACTCCCTCACCCTATCCCCCAGCATCGTGCATGGTCAGCCCTGACAGCAAAGCAAAATTTAACCCTTTGACTCAAACCAGTCGCCGTGGTGTAGTAGTTAACGCAACGGACTACCGACTGGAAGGTTGTGAGTTCGAATCCCCATCAGTCCCTTCAAAAATCATTGTGGGATTTTTCGGCTCTAACTGACTCCTACCCAGAGTTGGGTGTGCTATGGGCTCATTGGGAAGACTGGGACCACACCGTCGAGTCTCGTCCATCTTACGGATGCGTCATTGAGGGCGTTGCTCAAATCTTCTGACCAGCACCGCAGGTGTCTGTATCTCTCGGGCCTGGTTGACGCCAGGATATACACTACGCACAAAAAGTTAAGGATCACTTGCACAAAAATTCATAACTTTCAAAATAAGAAAGCCAATGCGTTGAAGTTGGCAAACATTTAATTCCATGCTTTAGTGATAACGATACACAATTGCCTTCAATTTCGAGCAATCGTTTGGTGTGTACATTTTATCAAAGTGGGTACGTATCGAAATTTGATTTCCCAAAGTCATTGAAATCACAAGACAGATCATTCTGATGCTCCCAAAAGTTCAGTAATGCGTGTAACCGCCATGGCTGTTCTGGCACTCGACGCAGCGAGTCCTCATCGAGTTGACCAGGTTGGTGAAGATCCTCTGTGGAAGCGCCTGCCACTCAGCCTGCAGCATCTGGTAGAGGTGTTGGGCATCCCTGGGAGGGGGGTGGTTGCTCCTCACTTTGCGATCCAGCTCATCTCAGAGGTTCTCAATCGGGTTGAGATCGGGACTGCATGCTGGCCACTCCATTCTGTTGACTCCAGACTGCTGCAGGAAGTCGTTGACCACCCTTGCCCTGTGGGGGCGAGCGTTGTCATCCTGGTAGACAGCCGTCAGTCCCATCTGCTGCAGTGTAGGCACAGCCAGCGGTCGAAGGATCTCATCCCGGTATTGGAGGCCAGTCAGGTTACCCTGTACATGATACAAGGGTGTTCTGTGGTGAAGGCTGAAGGCCCCCCAGACCATTACAGAACCTCCACCAAAGGCCACCTTTTCTTGGACAGTGGTGTCAATAAAGCGTTGCCCTGGGCGCCTCCAGACCCTCAGTCGGCCGTCGTTGTGGTTCATGGTGAAGCGTGATTCATCACTGAACAGGACCTGGACCATTGCTGACGTGTCCACCTCACGTGACGTCTGCAGAAGGCGCGGCGTGCTGCCCTATGGGCTGGAGTTAAGCGTGGCCGTACAGCTGGGCGACGAAAACGGAGGTTAAACCCATGAAGGCGGTTCCGTATGGTCTGCTGGCTGATGTTGATGTTAGTAGCCACCCTCAGCTGCCTTCGAATGATGCTGGTAGAGGCTGTTCTTGTCTGCAGGGCTTGTCGTTCAATGAGACGATCTTCACGTGGGTTTGTCTTCTTCGGTCGACCAGATCTGCGTCTTTCATGGACCCTCCCAGTGGCTGTGAAGCGTTGAATCAGTCTGACAATGACCGAGATGGACACCTGAAGTGCCTGGCCACTTCTCTCTTGGGAACACCATCTTGGAACCATGCAACAGCTCGTCCCCTCTCAAACTCGCTCAATTTTCGTCGTGGAGGCATTGTCAGATCAGGCCTACTACTGGTGGAATGTCTTCTTATAAAGCCAAGCAAGAGACAGCATCTCACACATAAACAGCAGTGCTTGCACGTGCATAATGGTTTTTCAATCTGGCTTGTGCAATGTGTTCAGGCAGAACGGTCCAAAACATGGTCCTTTTTCGCAAGTTTCCGCTTTTCCGTTTGCGGCCAAGCTCAGTAGTAGAGAATCCCGTGCAATTTTCGCACTAACACAACATCGCCCACTTACAGCTGAACAAGAATTCATAACAATTTGGCTGGACTGAGAAATAAATAACAGTAGCGAACTGAGTTTATTACGCACCTGTTTTCTCATAGTGATTCTTAACTTTTTGTGCGTAGCTTATTATGATAGTAAGCGTAGAGTACAGCCCTGTCACGCAGTCTCAATCCTAGATGAAACTCCATAGCATCGTGATTATCATCCTCATGGACATCATCATCATCGCATTGTAAAAAGGTGTGCCAGCTTCTGTGGCCATTAAGGTGGCGTAGAAAATAGGACGAGAAAAAAAAAAGCCAGCGCAAAGGTGATCTCCCTGAGTGCGATGATCCTGAAAAAAACATTTGACTCCCTCAATTAATAACAACAACAACAACAACAATAATAAAACAACAACAACAATAATAATAACAAAACAACAACAACAATAATAATAATAATAACAACAATAATAACAACAATAATAAATAATAAAACAACAACAATAATAATAACAACAACAACAATAATAATAATAACAACAACAATAACAACAACAACAACAATAACAATAACAACAACAACAACAACAACAATAATAACAACAACAACAATAATAATAATAATGATAATAATAACAATAATAATAATAACAACAACAACAATAATAATAATAAAAATAATTATTAACAACAACAACAATAATAATAATAATAATACTGATAAATATAATAACAATCGATTTGTTTAATGTGACATAGTCTTTGTTACAAAATGCTCTTTGCACTTTTATATTTACATATTTAGTAGCTCAGGCATAAGCAATATTCGAAATATGTACATCAGTTTCACTTTCACTCTCAGTTTTACTTTCTCAAGATGTCTCTAAAAACATGAAATCCCCTCATGCAAAATAACAGCAAATGGCACAACCTTGACACAGGTTGATAAATTCAAACATCTGGGAACGATCATTTCATCAGACGGCAGATGCACATCAGAAATAGCCAACAGAATTGGCCAAGCCAAAACAGCATTCAAGAAGATGACAAGCATTCTTACCAACAAATGCCTATCAATCAGGAAGAGAGTTCTTGAATGTTATATAGAACCAATACTGTTCTACGGATGCGAGGCGTGGACAGTCAACAAACACAGCCAGAACAAGATTGAGGCAGCCGAGATGTGGTTTCTAAGAAGAATGTTGAGAGTTCCATGGACAGCAAAGAAAACAAACGAGACAGTCTTGATGGAGGCAGACACAAGTAGATCACTCATAAGGAAGATTAGGAAAAGACAGGCAACATTTATAGGCCATTTTATGAGGAAGGGGATTTGGAGCACCTGGTGACAGCGGGAAAGCTGGAGGGAAAGAGAACACCGGGTAGACCCAGGGAGAAAATGCTGGACAGACTTGCAGTGTGGCTGGGGACGAGGAGGGTGGGGGAGATGCTAGGGGCAACGAGAGGTAGAGACAGATGGAAGTCCATGATCGCCAACGCCATGCGGCAGGGCACCTGATGATGATAATGATGAAGACGTCTCTGCACTCGGAATAAATCCCATATGCGCTGACGTCACCGATGCCATGTGATAGAGAAGATCCAAAATGATCATGGCACAAGCCTTAAGCCTGCACATAAAGCCTTGAGCTGGCCAGGTCCTGAGCTCCTGCCTAGAGTATGGGAATTGAATCTTATATTAACCCTTTAACTCTAGCACTCTATCCATTAACTGCGAAAACTTAACCCTTAGACTCCCTAACCCTATCCACTAGCTTTAAAGACTTAACTGTTTGATTCCCGCGCCCTATCCATTAATTGCAAAAACTTAACCCTTTGACTCCCTCACCCTGTTCACTAACAGCAAAACTTAACCCTTTGACTCCCAAACCCTATCCACCCGCTTCCTTATGTCTTTGATTCCAGTTTCCTGCAGGACGGTGGTGGAGATAGGATGAGGAAGTCAAAGGGTTAAGTTTCTGTTTTGCTAGCTTGGTTGACAATGCAGGAAGCTGGTGGACAGAGTGCGGGAGTCAAAGGGTTAAGTTTCTGCTTTGCTAGCATGGTTGACAATGCAGGATGCTGGTGGACAGGGTGAGGTAGTCAAGGGGTTAAGTTTTTTTTGCTTCGCTAACATAGTTGGCGATGCAGGATGCTGGTGGACAGGGTGAGGGAGTTAAAGGGTTAAGTTTCTGGTTTGCTAACATGTTTGACGATGCAGGATGCTGGTGGACAGGGTGAGGGAGTCTAAGGATTAAACCAGTATTTGCATCAGTACAGGGGTCTAAGGGTTAAACCAATATTTGCATCAGTACAGGAGTCAGAGGGTTAAACCACTATTTGCATCAGTACAGGGGTCTAAGGGTTAAAACCAGCATTTACATCAGTACAGGAGTCTAAGGGTTAAACCAGTATTTGCATCAGCACATGAGTCTAAGGGTTAAACCAGCATTTACATCAGCACATGAGTCTAAGGGTTAAAACCAGCATTTGCATCAGCACAGGAGTCTAAGGGTTAAAACCAGTATTTACATCAGTACAGGAGTCTACGGGTTAAAACCAGTATTTGCATCAGCACAGGGGTCTAAGGGTTAAAACCAGTATTTGCATCAGTACAGGGGTCTAAGGGTTTAAAACCAGTATTTGCATCAGTACAGGGGTCTAAGGGTTTAAACCAGTATTTGCATCATCCAGTCATTGAAACATAAATGGCTGTAATAATTATAATGTCTGAAAACGAAAATAACTGTATACGATTAGGGTAGTGGTGGCGGGCGAGTGCACACACTTTGTGTGAGGAAGTGCGTGTGTGCACATGTGTGTGTATGTATGAGGATGTGTGTGCGTGAGTATGTGTGTATGCGTGGGAGTATGTGTGTGTTCGTTCTTTGATTTAACGTCTTTTCACTATGAGTGATATTAGACGGAAAAAAAAAAGTATGAGAGATGAGATATGGGCGGGTTGGTTTTGGGGCAGAAAGAAGACAGATTTATAGGCATAAGTAGGTGGAAAGGGGGGGCCTGTAGTCGAGTGGTTAGAGCGCTCGTCTGCGGTGCGGAAGGTCGGTGGTTCGAATCCGCTAAACGCTGGTTCGATTTTTCCGGCCTGAAAACTCCCTCTGTCCACCCAGCAGTGAATGGGTACCTGACTTCGGTCGGGGGAGGTTTAAAAAAAAGGCGGCGAAAGGAGAGGGATGGGCTCCGCCTTTCATAATACCGTGCCCTAGACACGGTGAATCTTTAACAGTTCACCGCCCCTACGGCCATATTGACCATGGGACCTTTAACCTTTTTTTAAGGTGGAAAAATGGAACAAGAACTTAACACTAACATTTATCATCAACAATGTGTATGGAAAATTTAACTCTAAAGTACAAACTTCATAAACTTAAAGTAATGCATTAACAGGACTGTGAACCAACGATTCTGAAATTTTAACTGACAAAAATTGATCGGAAGTTACTTCTTTAAACTGAGTTTCAGAATAAGTTTCTTGTGTAAACATTTTTGGTAAAAAAGAACGTAGCATTTTGCAGTAAAATAGACAGTGTGTGTGTGTGTGTTGTGTGTGTGTGTGTGTGTGTGTGTGTGTGTGTGTGTGTGTGTGTGTGTGGTGTGTGTGTGTGTGTGAGACAAACTGGAATGAACATGTGTAATGGAGTTTAAGAATCATTGTTCATGTACAGTAACCTAGTTCTTATATATGTTTGTATTATATTGTGTTTGTATTTTAATCATATATGTTTTATGGCATTCGTGACACTGTGATTTTTCCATGATTCATATTGGAATAAAATATTCTTGACTTGACTTGACATGTGTCATCACAGGTATGGGAAATGTACATACTGGAAACAAGCGGTGTAGGAACGTTAATATTCTATTCATGCTGTTTCTCTGTGTTCGCTTTGTTTGATATTAACAACTTACTTCACAGGAATGTGAAGATTGATCGTCTGCTGATAAAAGGATACCTGCTAGTTTATGGCTTAGGGCCTACATGCAGTTCGAACATCCAGAATCATTTGAAAACTGATGCATAATTTGTACAGGTGAACAGAAAGCGAGTTTCGTCCTCTTGGTTGCTGTCGGGCATATCCATATACGCTTCACCCGAATCTATGGCAGACTCTCTGAGGGTGCAAAAACTCCGTGTGCTGGCAAGTGTGTGTGTGTGTGTGTGTGTGTGTGTGTGGTGTGTGTGTGTGTGTGTGTGTGTGGTGTGTGTGTGTGTGTTGGTCGTTCTTTGATTTAATGTCTTTTCACTATAAGTGATATTAGACGGGGAGGAGGGGGGGAGAGGGGAAGAAAAAAATATAAATTAAACAAAATGGAGAATGATAGTTGGACGGGTTGGATTGGGGCAGAGGGGAGACAGAGTAAAAAGTCATTAATAGATGGTAGAATAGAAAAATGGAACGAAATCTTAACACTAACAGTAGTAACAATTAACTTCAACAATGTGAAGGGAAATTTTAACACTAAAACACAAACTGCATAAAGTTAAAGTAATGCATTAACAGGACTGTGAACTAATGATTCTGAAATTTTAACTAACAAAGATTGATCTGATGTTACTTTTTTGAAATTAGTTTCAGAATAGTTTTCTTGTGTAAACATTTTCGGTAAAAAAGAACGTAGCATTTTGCAGTAAAATAAACAGTGAAACAGTGTGAACTGTTTGCCGCAAATACACTTTGACATTTTTACAGTGTTTTGTTTTCCATGTGTTTAGCTGAATACGAAAACGAACAGCAACGATCAATCTGAAATGATACATGAAGGAATACGGCAATTCTTTTACATACATTTTGAACGGAAAGATTTATCATTTGTTGTGACACATAGTTAGTGAGGGAGTTAAAGGGTTAAGTTTCTGGTTTGCTAACATGGTTGACAATGTGTCTGTGTGTGTCCGTGTGTACGTTTGTGTATGTGTGTGTGTGTGTGTCTGTGTATGTGTGTGTGTTTTGGCGTGTGTCTGTGTATGTGTGTGTGTCTGTGCGTGTGTGTGTGTATGTATGTCTATGCGTGTGTGTCTGTGCGTGTGTCTGTGTATGTGTGTGTGTGTATGTGTGTGTGTGTGTGTGTGTGTGTGTGTGTGTGTGTCTGTCTGTGTGTGTGTGTCTGTGTGTGTGTGTGTGTTTGTTTGTCTTGATAACTGAACGAGATTTGCCTTAAATTATAGTCTAATTCCTTATAAACTTTCTATTACTCTATTTATGTCTTTCTGTCTGTCTCTCTCTCTCTCTCTCTCTCTCTCTCTCTCTCTCTCTCTCTTTTCCTCTCCTCCTCCTTATTTCTATTATTATCACTATCAACATTATCTTTCTTTCTTTACTTATTCATTAATTTATCTACATGCTCATCTATCTCTCTATCTATCTACCTATCTATCTACCTATCTATCTACCTCTCTATCTATCTATCTATACTATCTACCTCTCTATCTATCTATCTATCTGTCTATCTATCTATCTGTCTATCTATCTATCTATCTATCTATCTATTATTTTAAGTGCTGACTGTGTACGTTTCTTGATTTCATTGTAATGTTGTCTTAATTTTAGTATTCAACATGTATTTTCCTTAAGCTGTACTTGTTACTGTAAACAAATGTCATGTGTATAGAATAGCAACGGCAAGTTTGAAAATTGGCTTCTAGCCAATAGCTTTTACCGTTGGAAAATAAAGCATCATTGTCATTGTCATTGTCTCTCTCTCTCTGTCTGTTAATCCTATCTTTCGTTAATATTGTGATTTCGAGTTTTCGTCCTAAAGTTTTGGAATGGCAAAGCAAAAAAATGGTCCAACTCAACAACATCTGAAAAGACAGAGGCATATCAAATGGACTGAAAGTTAAGACTTTTGAAATGTTTGATCTAACCAGTCATGATTTATGCCTGCAAAGCCTGAATTCTCAGAAAAGCTGATCGCGAAAGAATTGAGGCAGCAGAGATGTGGTTTTATTGGAGACTACTGCGTGTCAAATGGACAGATAGAAGAACTGGTGAAAGTGTCCTGGAAGAACTTGATACCACCAGTAAACTATTAGCAGACATCATCAAGAAAAGATTAAAATGAACCAATGAAAGTGTCCTGGAAGAACTTGATACCACCAGTAAACTATTAGCAGACATCATCAAGAAAAGATTAAAATGAACCAATGAAAGTGTCCTGGAAGAACTTGATACCACCAGTAAACTATTAGCAGACATCATCAAGAAAAGATTAAAATGAACCAATGAAAGTGTCCTGGAAGAACTTGATACCACCAGTAAACTATTAGCAGACATCATCAAGAAAAGATTAAAATGAACCAATGAAAGTGTCCTGGAAGAACTTGATACCACCAGTAAACTATTAGCAGACATCATCAAGAAAAGATTAAAATGAACCAATGAAAGTGTCCTGGAAGAACTTGATCATCATCATCATCATCATCATCAGGTGCCCTGCCGCATGGCGTTGGCGACCATGGACTCCCATCCATCTCTATCTCTCGTTGCCCCCAGCATCTCCCCCACCCTCTTCATCCCCAGCCACTCTGCAAGTTCGTCCAGCATTCTCTCCCTGGGTCTACCTGGTGCTCTCTTTCCCTCCAACTTTCCCGTTGTTTGACCAGGTGCTCCAAATCTCCCTTCCTCATAAAATGGCTTATAAGAAAATTAATAGCAGACATCATCAAGAAAAGATTAAAATGAACCAATGAAAGTGTCCTGGAAGAACTTGATACCAACAGAAAATTACTAGCAGACATCAACAAGGGAAGACTAAAATACACTGGCCATGTGTCAGGCAACAAGAACACGGACCTCACGGCAACCATCTTTCAAGGAAAATCAGAGGTAAAAAGGAAGAAAGAGAACTTTGCTTTTTTTTGCGTTAAAGGGTTTTTTTTGTCCATGCTGAGTTTTCTTGTTTCAGCCATATAGGCGTTACTTAATTTTATGACCATTGTTTTTGAGAAATTATAATAGGCACAATCTTATTATAATTTACACATATCACGCCTAAACGAATATTATCCATCAAGGAATTTCACTTACTTTTTGTTAGGCCTGATCGATTCAGCGAACCCTCGTCAGACTGGTGGACAGAGGCTTGTTGTAGAACTATTCAGTAGTGAGAACACTTCTCACTATTCGTGCGTGACCCCATTCTGATTTTCTGTTCATCAGTAGGTTTACACTTCTCACTATCCGTGTATGACCCCATTCTGATTTTCTGTTCATCAGTAGGCTAGGGCAACGTACTGATGAACAGAAAATCAGAATGGGGTCACACACGGATAGTGAGAAGTGTTCTCACAACTAATAGTTCTACAACAAGCCTCTGCCCACCAGTCTGACGAGGGTTCGCTGAACCGATCGGGCCTAACAAAAAGTAAGTGAAATTCCTTGATGGATAATATTCGTTTAGGCGTGATATGTGTAAATTATAATAAGATTGTGCCTATTATAATTTCTCAAAAACAATGGGTTGTTGTTTGTTTGTTTGTTTGTTTTTTCCTTTCTGGCAATTCCGCGCCTCAGGCCAACAACAGTGGCCGTGGACTGACCTGGAAGACTTCATTGGAGATGGAAAAGACGGTGATGTCCTGGTCAGTCTCCAGGTCCTCAGTGAGGCCAGCCATCTCCACAATCCTCAGCAGTTCCGTTTGGCCCCTCTGCTCCAGGGCGATGCGGAGGTTCTGAGCTGCACACGGAAAAAAGAAAGAAAAAAGAAGTCGTGAGAGAAAGCAGAAACGTGCAAAGAATGAGAATGCAAATGTATGCAAATATCCACAGCATCATCATCATCAGGTCACTTGCCACATGGCGTTGGCGATCATGGACTTCCTTCCATCTGCCTCTATCTCTCGTTGCCCCTAGCATCTCCCCCACCCCCCACCCTCGTCCCCTTGCCACATGGCGTTGGCAAGCATAGCCTTCCATATGTTTCTATCCCTTGTTGCCGCAAGCACATCTTCCACCGTCTCTGACTTCAACCAGTTTGCAAGTCCGTCCAATATTTTCTCCCTGGGTCTACATGGTGCTCTCTTTCCCTCCAGCTTTCCTGTTGTGATCTGGTGCTCCAATTCCCCTTTCCTCATAAAATGGCCTATAAATTTGCATGTCTTTTCCTAATCTTCCTTATGAATCCCTGGGTCTACCTTGTGCTTTTCCCCCTCCAGCTTTGTTGCGACTAGACGCTCAAATTTCTCTTGCCCCATATGTTTGTTGCCTTTTACATCTACTTTTTTGTTGTTTTTTGTTGTTGTTTTTCCCCAACCACTCTGCAAAACTAATGTTTTCTGTCTGGATCTACCTTTGCTCTTTTTCTCCCTTAACTTGTGCAGTGTATAATTTCTTGAATAAATAAAGTCATGGAAGGTTTCTACAGGAACTATCAGACTATCATTTATGGCAAATCTCCAGTTATTAAGACATCATCCGTATGATACATTCCGATGCATGTTAATGTGAGATTAAGCGGGAATCAAGATGCACTCTAAAAAAATTTTAAAAATCAGGTAAACGTCATATCTTTAAAATGAAAACTATCAAAGTACGTCGGTTATCGTACAGTTTGAAACCATCATCATCATCATCATCATCATCATCATCATCTGCCCTGCTGCACGGCATTGGCGATCACGGCCCTCCATATGCATCTATCCCTAGTCGCTGCAAGTGCATCTTCCACCCTCTCTGTCCTCAGCCACTCTGCAAATCCATCCAGTATTTTTTTCTCTGGTGTTCTCTTTCCCTCCAGCTTTCCTGTTGCGACCAGGTGCTCTAATTCCCCTTTCCTTTCAGTTTGAAATACCGTAAGCAATCTATTTCTAAAAAGAAAAAAAAAAGCCCAGTGGAACAGTTCTTTAATGTACACGATATTATTCTTCTGTTTGTTTACATGGAGTGTGTGTGTGTGTGTGTGTGTGTGTGTGTGTGTGTGTGTGTGTGTGTGTGTGTGTGTGTGTGTGTGTGTGTGGTTGTGTGTGTGTGTGTTGTTGTTGTTGTGTTGTTGTTGTTGTTGATGTTTGTTGGTTGTTTATTTGTTTGTGTTTTTGTGGGGTTTTTTTTTTTTTTTTTGGCTGATTCTTTTTTTGTTTTTTGTTCCTTTTGTCCGTTTTTGTTTTTATTTTGTTTTAGGATCATGGCATTAAGGGAGATTTCTTTCGTGCTCATCCTTTTTCACAATGCGATGATGATGATGACGATAAAGATGATAATCATGATGCTGTGGAGTTCCATCTAGGATTGATATTGCGTGACATGGATGCACTCTACGCTTACTATCATAACATATCCTGGCATCAACCAGGCCTGAGAGATACAGACGCCTGCGGCATTGATCAGAAGATTTGAGCAATACCCTCAATGACGCATCCGTGAAGTGGATGAGACTCGACTGTGTGGTTCCAGTCTTCCCAATGAGCCCATAGCACGCCCATAGCACGCCCATAGCACGCCCATAGCACGCCCATAGCACGCCCAACTCAGGGAAGGAGCCGGTTAGAGCCGAAAAGTCCTACAATGATTTTTGAAGGGACTGATGGGGATTCGAACCCACAACCTTCCAGTCGGTAGTCCGTTGCGCTAACCACTACACTACGGCGACTGGTTTGTGTCAAAGGGTTAAATTTTGCTTTGCTGTCAGGGCTGACCATGCACGATGCTGGGGGATAGGGTGAGGGAGTCAAAGGGTTAAAAATATCACATATTTCCATCAGAAACATCTACAAAACTGCAGGGTTGTATGCTGATAACTTTCTTGGTCAGACGATGTTGTAGGTCATCTTTATTTTCACTTGTGTGTGTGTGTGTGTGTGTGTGTGTGTGTGTGTGTGTGTGTGTGTGTGTGTGTGTGTGTGTGTGTGTGTGTGTGTGTAAAATGAATGAAAATCTTGATCATGACTGCTATATTTCTTAAATTTAAATGCCTTGTGCAAAAACAAAGATCCTATACATCCGTTGCAGCTGATGACATCGATAGGGACATTTTGAATAATGAGGGATGCCTGTAATATTTGGGTCGAATAAATTTCTCTCGAATATTTTAGAGTGTAAGACAACTAAGTAAGAAGTGCACTTCATCTTCTTTAGAGTGTTTACATAATGGACACAATAAATCACTCTCTCTCTCTCTCTCTCTCTCTCTCTCTCTCTCTCTCTCTCTCTCTCTCTCTCTCTCTCTCTGTTTGTCTTAATAACTGAATTAGATTTGCCATAAATTCATCATCATCATCCATCAGGTGCCCTGCCGCATGGCGTTGGCGACCATGGACTTCCAACCATCTCTATCTCTCGTTGCCCCTAGCATCTCCCCCACCCTCCTCATCCCCAGCCACTCTGCAAGTCCGTCCAGCATTCTCTCCCTGGGTCTACCTGGTGCTCTCTTTCCCTCCATCTTTCCCGTTGTGACCAGGTGCTCCAAATCCCCCTTCCTCATATATTATAGTCTGATAATTCCTTATAAATTTTCCATTACTTTATTTTTCTGTTTGTCTGTCTGTCTGTCTGCCTCTCTCTCTCTCTCTCTCTCTGAATGACATTTGCCCTAAATTATAGTCTGATAATTCCTTATAAACTTTCCATTACTCTCTCTCTCTCTCTATCTCTATCTCTCTCTCTGTCTGTCTGTCTCTCTGTCTGTCTTAATAACTGAATTAGATTTGCCATAAATTATAGTCTGATAATTCCTTATAAATTTTCCATTACTTTATTTATCTCTGTCTGCTGTCTGTCTGTCTGTCTGTCTGTTTTCTCTCTCTCTCTCTCTCTCTCTCTCTCTCTCTGAATGACATTTGCCATAAATTATAGACTGATAATTCCTTATAAACTTTCCATTACTCTCTGTCTCTCTCCCTCTCTTTCTCTCTCTCTCTCTCTCTCTCTGAATGACATTTGCCATAAATTATAGTCTGATAATTCCTTATAAACTTTCCATTACTCTCTCTCTCTCTCTTTCTCTCTCTCTCTCTCTCTGTCTCTCTCTCTCTTCTTCTCTCTCTCTGTCTCTCTCTCTCTGTCTGTCTCTCTCTCTCTCTCTGTCTGTCTCTCTGTCTCTGTCTCTCTCTCTCTCTCTCTCTCTCTCTCTCTCTCTCACTCACTGAATGACATTTGTCATAAATTATAGTCTGATAATTCCTTATAAACTTTCCATTACTCTCTCTCTCTCTCTCTCTCTCTCTTAATAACTGAATTAGATTTGCCATAAATTATAATCTGATAATTCCTTATAAATTTTCCATTACTTTATTTATCTCTGTCTCTCTCTCTCTCTCTCTCTCTCTCTTTCTCTCTCTCTCTTTCTGAATGACATTTGCCATAAATTATAGACTGATAATTCCTTATAAACTTTCCATTACTCTCTGTCTCTCTCTCTCGCTCTCTCGCTCTCTGTCTCTGTCTCTCTCTTTCTCTCTCTCTCTCTCTGAATGACATTTGCCATAAATTATAGTCTGATAATTTCTTATAAACTTTCCATTACTCTCTGTCTCTCTCTCTGTCTCTCTCTCTCTGTGTCTCTCTCTCTGTCTCTCTCTGTCTCTCTCTCTAACTGAATGACATTTGTCATAAATTATAGTCTGATAATTCCTTATAAACTTTCCATTACTCTCTGTCTCTCTCTGTCTCTCTCTCTCTCTCTGTGTGTCTCTCTCTCCCTCTCTCTCTCTCCCTCTCTCTCCCCTCTGTCTGTCTGTCTCTCCCTCCCTCTCTCTGTCTCTTTCTCTTTCTGCCGTCTCCCCCTCTCTCTCTTCCTCTCTCTCTCTCTCCCTTCTTCTTCCTCTCTCTTTCTCTCTGTCTCTCTCTCTCTCTCTCTCGTTTTTTTTCCTGAGATCTTTATCTAAAATAATAGATACCAATTTCTGATACACCAAATGTAAATCTGCTCGTCACGTATTCAAAATGTGTGTCCACAGCCAGCGTTACAATTAGCTTCACTTCACGGCTGTCACACAATGGTTCTTTAACCCTTTGACTCCCGCACCCTGTCCACCAGCATCCTGCATTGTCAACCATGCTAGCAAAGCAAAACTTAACCCTTTGACTCCCGCACCCTGTCCACCAGCATCCTGCATTGTCAACCATGCTAGCAAAGCAAAACTTAACCCTTTGACTCCCCCGTTGGGCTGCCGGGGGCTCTTTCAGTATAAATAGTATCCCCACCTTCTGGAAATTCTGTGCTAGAAATTTCCTCTTTTCTGTCACTCTCTTTGTTTTTGCCTTGTTGCCTTGCTTCCTGTCATTTCTACTTATTTTCTGTCTTAATGGTCCATTCACCTGTATTTTTTCGATAAATTCTTACGTACTTTTTCTTCGGATTGATAATTGGGTACATGTATTAAGTGCATTTTTGGCTCTAAGGAGGTGAGATATGCAGAAGCAATTTTAGGTAATTTATGCCTGTTTTTATATATGTTTTGGTGTCCTTATGTATGCTTATATTTGTATTCAGGTGTTTTTTAAATCTCCCCTGTGCGATAAATTGGACGGAATGGTCCTACGCCGGGGGCATGGCCTTAGATTATGTGCGCGAATGCATTGATATGTGTACTTAATTTTCTTTTCTTTTTCTTTTTTTCCTGTTGAAGTTTTGTGTGTTTTGAAGCGGTTATAGCCCTGATATGGCTCTGCGCAGTCGGCTGGGCTTTAAACAACAATAAAAGTAAAGTAAACCCTTTGACTCCCACACCCTATCCACAGCTTCCTGCAGAAAGCTGGTGGATAGGGTGCAAGAGTCAAAGGGTTAACTATCAAACTTGTCACCGTTTCGAACGTGGTCGTTCCAATTTCTGACTTCGACGATCGTTTAAACGATGACGAAACGCAATATATGATTTTATTCAATTCGCCGACCCTTTTATTCATCTCTACCAACACCAAATCCATAATTAAATAAGCA
>CM060315.1:91544755-91547255 GCA_030674185.1 Monoplex corrugatus
AAAAAAATTTAAAAAACAAAGAAAAACAATCTTCCCCTTTTTCTTCTTCTTTTTCTTCTTCTTGTAATATCGATTCCAATAATGTTCACAATAATCACCAACTAGGACAAGAAAAAACAAAATATTAAAAAATACCTTGTTTGTAAAAGATCCTTTGGAGTAGAAAAAACACGACGTTTCGAGCCCAGGCCCTTTGTCAAGTGAAAAATAAAATGACTGTCTTACGGAAGACAGGACAAGAAACAAAATCTTTCTCCTTCGTCTTCTTCTCCTCCTTATTTTTCTTGTTTTTCTCGTAATATCGATTCCAAGAATGTCCACAATTATCATCAACTAAGACAAGAAAAAAAAATCTTCTCCTTCGTCGTCTTCTCCTCCATATTTTTCTTCTTTTTCTCGTAATATCGATTCCAAGAATGTCCACAATTATCATCAACAAGGACAAAACCTTAACATACATGTGACAATTCTCCCTACTTACCTCAGGCTATTGTGTAGAAAACTCACCTGGGCCAGAGCGGATACGGATCTAGTTGCACCTGTCTGGCCCTCGCCTTTATACCTGTTACACCTCCCTCATGACGTGAGGCGCCGGTCACGTGGCGCCTGCTAAAATTAGAAGTAATACGATTGGCAGTTTACGGGTACGGGCAACCAATGGGAGAGGGCGTTATTAACATTGCGTCTTCCGTAAGACAGGACTTGGGCAGAATTGAAATGAAATATAATAATAATAATAATTATAATAATGATAATAATAATAATAATAATAGTATTTATTTGTATAGCGCATATTCCATAAAAAACATGCTCACCAGCGCTTTACATTTCGCAAAAAAGGCAAATGGTGATAAAGAATGTTCACAATTACATACACAATAAGATAACAACAAACATTAAAGCTATACAAGTAAGAAGACACATAAGAAACCACAGAATATTAAAATTTAAACACTGACTTAGGGTAATGAAAAAAGATTAACAGATTTTTCATATGAATAAAGAGGCATACTGTGTTTGTATATTGCTGCGGTGTGTGGTGCGTAGTGTGTTGTGTGGTGTGTGTTGTGTGTGTGTGTGTGTACTTGTGGTGTTGTGTGTGGTACATGTGTGTGTGCGAGCGTGTGTGTTGTGTGTCGTGTGGTGTGTGTATGTAAGATGTGTGTGCGGTGTGTGTTGTGTGTGTGTGTGTGTGTGTGTGTGTGTGTGTGGTGTGTGTGTGTGTGTATGTAAGAATGTGTGTGTGTGTGTGTGTGTTTGTGCATGCAAATATCTGCTGGAGAGAGACGAGTCACTGCATGCAGATGCTCTATACATGTATCCATCATCATCATCATCATCACGTGTCGTGCAGCATGGCGTTGGCGATCATTGACCTCCATACGAATTTCTCTTTTGTCGCCGCAAGTACAGTACACCTCCTACCCTCTCTGTCTTCATCCCCTCTGCAAATCCGTCCCATATTTTCCCCTCTAGTTCTACCTGACGCTCTCCCCCCCCACCCACCCCCCACCCCCCGGCTTTTCTGTTGTGACTAAGTGCTTTAATTTCCCTTGCCTCATAAAATGTTCTGTAAATGTTGCTTGTCTTTTTTTTTAGTCTTCTTCATTGATGTTCTTTTTCTGTTTGTCTCTTTGGAGACTATGACATTTCAGTTTTAGTTTCAGTTTCTCACATGACGTCTCCGCGCTCGGAGCGAATTCCATATGCACTAACGTCACAGGTGCCGCGTGTGTGGTGACCGTGGCACACGCCTTAAGCCTGCACATAAACCTATGATCTGGTCAGGTCCTGAGGCCCTACCTAGGCTATGTTTTACCTAGTGTATATTTTATACTGGTATTTTATCAGCCTACCACTGGAAAACAAACGAGACAGTCTTGATGGAGGCAGACAACAAGTAGATCACTCATAAGGAAGATTGGGAAAAGACAGGCAACATTTATAGGCCATTTTACGAGGAAGGGGGTTTGGAGTACCTGGTTACAACGGGAAAGCTGGAGGGAAAGAGAGCACCAGGTAGACCCAGGGAGAGAATGCTGGACGGACTTGCAGAGTGGCTGGGGATGAAGAGGGTGGGGGAGATGCTGGGGGCAACGAGAGAGAGAGATGGTTGGAAGTCCATGGTCGGCAGGGCACCTGATGATGATGATGATGATGACCACTGGAATAATCTTGGTTACATGTAAATGACATGTGTATGTGTGTATCTTATCTTCAAAAAAGGAACATATAGATAAAGTGTTTACATAAATAATTAAAGGTCTGAATCACAACACAACTAGCTATTCTGAATAAACTCGTCTCACATGACAGAACTAACCCCCCCCCCCCCCCCCATTCAATGCCCAAATGCTCAGCTGTCTATCAACTAGGTGAAGACAATATTCTATTAAACATTTGCACGCATGTTATTTGTTTTCTTTGCTGTCCATGGAACTCTTAACATTCTTCTTAGAAACCACATTTTCAGCTACCTCAATCTTGTTCTGACTTTGCT
>CM060315.1:91562255-91574755 GCA_030674185.1 Monoplex corrugatus
TTGCAAACGTACAAAGAAAGGAAAGCAAGCATTAAAAGTAAACAAGAAAACACGGAGGAGAGAGAGAAAGAGACAGACAGACAGAGATAGAGACAGACAGGCAGAGATAGAGACAGACAGACAGAGATTGAGAGACAGACAGAGATAGAGACAGACAGGCAGAGATAGAGACAGACAGACAGAGATAGAGACAGAGATAGAGACAGACAGAGATAGAGACAGACAGACAGAGATAGAGACAGACAGAGATAGAGACAGACAGACAGAGATAGAGACAGACAGACAGAGATAGAGACAGACAGAGATAGAGACAGATAGACAGAGATAGAGACAGACAGACAGAGATAGAGACAGACAGACAGAGATAGAGACAGACAGAGAAAGAGACAGACAGACAGAGAGACAGACAGAGATAGAGACAGACAGACAGAAATAGAGACAGACAGACAGAGATAGAGACAGACAGACAGAGATAGAGACAGACAGAGAAAGAGACAGACAGAGAAAGAGACAGAGATAGAGAGAGAGACAGACAGACAGAGATAGAGACAGACAGAGATAGAGACAGAGATAGAGAGAGACAGGCAGAGAGAGAGACAGACAGAGATAGAGACAGATAGAGACAGACAGACAGAGATAGAGACAAAGGCAGAGATAGAGACAGAGAAACAGAAAGAGAGAGACAGAGAGAGAGAGAGACAGAGCGAGAGAGAGAGAGAGAGAAAGACAGACACACAGACAGATAGACAGAGAGAGAGAAAGAGACACAGAGAGAGATAGAGAGAGAGAGAGACAGAGAGGGAGATAGAGAGAGAGAGACAGAGACACAGAGAGAGAGAGAGACAGAGAGAGAGATATATGAGAGAGAGAGAGAAAGACAGACACACAGAGACAGATAGACAGAGAGACAGACACACCGACACACAGAGACAGATGGACAGACAGAAGACAGACAGACAGACAGAGAGGGGGAGGGAGGGAGGAGAGAGAGAGAGAAGTTGGAGTTAATGATGAAATGGCTGCCTGTTTCAGTTTCAGTTTCAGTTCAGTTTCTCAAGATGACGTCTTCGCGCTCGGAACGAATTCCATATGCACTAACGTCACAGGTGCCATGTGTATGGTGATCATGGCACAAGCCTTAAGCCGGCACATAAACCCATGAGCTGGCCAGATCCTGAGGCCCTACCTAGCCTATGTTTTACGTAGTCTATGTTTTATACTGGTATTGTATCAGTCTATTACTGGAACAATCTTGGTTACATGTAGATGACATGTATGTAATTTTCTGCCTGTAGAAATTTATGTCTAACATAACTATTCGTTATTTCTGTTAACGTCTATTCACATACGTGCGTTTAAACGAAAAAAAAATGTCTATGGGATGGATGACTCTATGAAATCATGAAGGCATTTGGTCCCTTTTTATCCACTGGACGAGGCGGCAGGGAAGTTTTTAGTCCTCTTTTTATTATCCATTGTTTGGTGTTGTTTGTGGTCTGTTTGTGACCGTGCATTCGCGCTTGACAAAGGCCGGTTGGCCGAAAATTTGCGCTTGTCTTGTCTTGTCTTGTTGTGTTGAATACGCGTTCAGTTTGGTTTGCTTGTTCTTCTGGTACCTGTTTGCTTGGGCGCGGGCAGTCGCACTTTGGCTATTTGTTATTTCTGTTAACGTCTATTCACATACGTGCTTTTAAACGAAAAGAAAAAAGTCTATGGGATGGATGAATCTATGGAATCATGAAGGCATTGTTTCAATTAAGGTATCATCGCACAATTTAACGAACAAGACAAAAAAATCAGAACATTAAATCGATCAGGCCTCTTCGGTTTGCTCAGGGTTGTGTGTATGTATGTGTGTGTTGTGTGTGTGTGTGTGTGTGTGTGTGTGTGTGTGTGTTGTGGTGTGTGTGTGTGTGTGTGTGTGTGTGTGTGTGTGTGTGTGTTGTGTGTGTGTGTGTCTTTGATTTAATGTCTATTCACTAAAGTGATTTTAGACAACAACAAAAGAGAGAGATAGAGAGAGAGAAAGAGAGAGAGAAGTGGGAGGTAATGATGAAATGGCTGCCTGTTTCAGTTTCAGTTTCTCAAGATGACGTCTTCGTGTGTGTGTGTGTGTGTGTGTGTGTGTGTGTGTGTGTGTGTGTGTGTGTGTGTGTGTGTGTGGTCTGTGTGTGTCTGTGTGTGTCTGTGTGTCTGTGTGCTACGAGCATGTAAGGTCCTGTACTGGCGTATGATAAGTCATGTAACATAACTGTCTTCATCTCTGTATGTGTAAGTTTTGAACACCTGGCGACATGTAAAACAGTCACGTATGTCTGTGAACAGGTGAGACCAAGAGAACATGTACAGGATGGTTCATGGAGGTTTTGTGTTTGGGAAGTGGTTCATGGAGATTTTGTGTTTGGGAAGTGGTTCATGGAGATTTTGTGTTTGGGAGGTGGTTCATGGAGGTTTTGTGTTTGGGAGGTGGTTAGAAGGGTAAAAGAAGGCGAAGGGAGAGAGAGAGAGAAGAAGGAGGGAGGGAGAGAGAGAGAGAAGAAGGAGGGAGGGAGAGAGAGAGGGTGGTGATTAAATAGAAAGATCAATAAGCAGAGAAAATGGAGAGAGCCAGGGGGAGATGGAGGGAGGGAGGTAGAGAAAGAAAGAGGGATAGAGAGAGAGAGCGCGCGCGAAAGAGAAAGAGAGAGAGAAAGTGAGAGAAAATGAGAGAGGATAGAGAGAGCGAAAGAGAGAGAGAAAAAGAGAGAGAGGAACGAAAGAGAAAGGTGGGTAAATAGAAACATCAGTAAATAGAGTGGAGAGAACCAGGAGGGAGACAGAGGGAAGGAGGGGAGAGAAAGAGAGACAGACAGACATACAGAGACAAAGACAGAGAGACAAACAGACAGACAGACAGAGAGACAGACAGACAGAGACAGAGAGACAAACAGACATACAGAGACAAAGACAGAGAGACAGACAGACAGTGACAGAGAGACAAAGACAGAGAGATAGACAGACAGAAAGACAGAGAGACAAACAGACATATAGAGACAGACAGAGAGACAGACAGACAGACAGTGACAGACAGACAAACAGACATATAGAGACAAACAGAGAGACAAACAGACAGACAGAGACAGAGAGAACAGACAGACAGACAGAGAGACAGACAGAGACAGAGAGACAAAGACAGACAGACAGACAAAGACAGAGAGACAGACAGACAGACAGAGAGACAGAGAGACAAAGACAGAGAGACAAACAGACAGACAGAGAGACAAAGACAGAGAGACAGACAGACACAGAGACAGAGAGACAAACAGACAGACAGACAGACAGAGAGACAAAGACAGAGAGACAGACAGAGAGACAAAGACAGACAAACAGACAGCCAGACACAGAGAGACAAAGACAGAGAGACAAATAGACAGACAAAGACAGAGAGACAAAGACAGAGAGACAAACAGACAGAGAGAGACAAAGACAGAGAGACAAACAGACAGAGACAGAGAGACAAAGACAGAGAGACAGACAGAGAGACAAAGACAGAGAGACAGACAGGGAGACAGACAGAGAGAGAGAGAGACAGACAGAGACAGAGAGAGGTCAGTAAAGAGGAGGGAGTGGAGAGAGCCACGGCAGACAGAGAGAGCCAGGGAGAGATAGAGAGAGGGAAGGAAAGAGAAAGAAAGACAGACAGACAGACAGAGACAAAGAGAGAGAAAGAGTGATATTTATCACTTGAATAGATAGGGAATAGATGTAGACAATAAACTGTTGAATAGATGTAGACAATAAACTGTTGAATACATGTGGACAGTAAACTGTTGAACACGCCCAAAACTGCACTTAAATCAGAGACATGGATAGATAAGACAGGCAACCTGCCCCCTTCAAAGCCTTATCTTAAAGCTCTGATCATTTTGGTGATATTTCGTAGGTTCTAAAATATTGGACGGACTTGCAAGATGGCTGAAGACAGAGAGGATGGGAGATGTACTTGCACTGACAAGGGATAGATTCATATGGAGGGCCATGATCGCCAACGCGATGCGGCGGGGCACATGATGATGATGATGATGATGATGATGATGATGATGCTGTTCTGTCTCCCCCCCCCCCCCCCCCGCCTCACCCTCTTTCCCATTTCAAGCCCCTACCTGTTCATCAGTAAAAAACATGAAATCCCCTCGTGCAAAATAACAGCAAACGGCACAACTTTGAGACAGGTTGATAAGTTTAAATACCTGGGAACGATCATTTCACCAGATGGCAAATGCACATCAGAAATAGCCAGTCGAATTGGCCAAGCCAAAACTGCAAGAAGATGAAAAGCATTCTTACCAACAAATGCCTATCAATTAACATCAGAAAGAGAATTCTTGAATGTTATATAGAACTGATAATGTTATACGGTTGTGAGGTGTGGACAGTCAACAAGCAAAGCCAGAACAAGATTGAGGCAGCCGAGATGTGGTTTCTAAGAAGAATGTTGAGAGTTCCTTGGACAGCAAAGAAAACGAACGAGACAGTCTTGATGGAGTCAGACACAAGAAGATCACTGATAAGAAAGATTAGGAAAAGACAGGCGACATTTGCAGTCCATTTTATGAGGAAAGGGGAATTAGAGCACCTGGTCACAACAGGAAAGATGGAGGGAAAGAGAGCACCAGGTAGACCCAGGGAGAAAATATTGGGCGGACTTGCAGGGTGGCAGAGGACAGAGAGGGTGGAAGATGTGCTTGCAGCAACAAGGGATAGATGCATATGGAGGGCCATGATCGCCAACGCCATGCGGCAGGGCACATGATGATGATGATGATGATGATGACGATGATGATGATGATGATGATGATGACCTGTGCATAAGGTTTTTGTGTATGCTCTAGAATTATGCCAGACTGCAGACAGAAGATAGCGGAGAGCGCATATGGGATTGTGCGAGTGTGATGAATGCCTCTTGAACAAGCTCCGATCTTTGTGGTGTTATTTGTGGTTTGTTATTTTTGTTTAAAGCCCAGCCGACTGCGTAGAGCCATATCAGGGCTATAACCGTTTCAAAACACAATGCTTCAACACGAAAAAAAAAAATCAATGCATTAGTGCATAATAATCTAAGGACATGCCCCTGGCGTTGACCACTCCGTCCAATTTATCGCACAGGAGATTTAAAAAACACACCTGAATACAAATTTAAACATAAGCAAGGACACTGAAATATATAAAAACACCTAAATCACTTAAAATTGCTTTCGCATATCTCATATCCCTAGAGCCAAAAATGCACTTAATACATGTACCCAATTATCAATCCTAAGAGAAAGATCGAAAGACTTTAGGAAGTACGTAAGACTCTATCGAAAATACAAGTACCCAATTATCAATCCTAAGAATCGGCCAAGCCAAAACAGCATTCGGGAAGATGACAGGCATTCTTACCAACAAATGCCTATCAATTAACATCAGGAAGAGAGTTCTTGAATGTTATATAGAACCAATACTGTTGTACGAATGTGAGGCGTGGACAGTCAACAAACAAAGCCAGAACAAGATTGAGGCAGCCGAGATGTGGTTTCTAAGAAGAATGTTGAGAGTTCCATGGACAGCAAAGAAAACAAATGAGACAGTCTTGATGGAGGGAGACACAAGTAGATCACTCATAAGGAAGATTAGGAAAACACAGGCAACATTTATAGGCCATTTTATGAGGAATGGGGATTTAGAGCACCTGGTCACAACGGGAAAGCTGGAGGGAAAGAGAGCACCGGGTAGACCCAGGGAGAGACTGCTGGACGGACTTGCAGAGTGGCTGGGGTCGAGGGGGTGGGGGAGATGCTTGGGGCAATGAGAGATAGAGATGGTTGGAAGTCCATGATCGCCAACGCCATGCGGCAGGGCACCTGATGATGATGAAGAGAAAGTACGTCAGACTTTAGAAAGTAAAAAGACTTTATAGAACTCATACAGGTGAATGGACCAACAAGGCAGAAAATAATAGGAAGAAATGACAGAAAGCAAAGGAGGAAGTGAGAGACAGAGACACTGACTGAAAAGAGAAAATGTCTAGCACAGAATTTCCAGGTGGGGATACTGTTTATACTGAAAGACCCCCCCCCCCCCCCGGCATCATCACGTGGGGTGGGGGTGGGGGGCAAGGTGGGGGGACTGGCTTTGTGGTGTTAGAAGTACATCTTCACTCAAAGAACTGACACAGGCAGGTCCGTACTGTACAAGCCACCAGCGTGGCTCTTCTTCTTCCTGCTTCCTTTATCGTCTATAATTATGGTCAGGTCATTTCTGGTGACAGACGTGTCGGATGGTCAACTTCTCTCGGTTTCTGTCTCTGTCTCTGTCTCTGTCTCTGTCTGTGTGTGTGTGTGTGTGTGTGTGTGTCTCTCTCTCTCTCTCTTTCTCGTTCTGTTTATTTGTCTGTTTGTTTGTATGTCTGTCTGTCTGTCTCTCTCTCTCTTTCTCTCTCTCTCCCTCTCTTTCTCCTTCTCTTTCTCTTTTTCTCTTTTCCTCTCTCTCTCTCTCTCTCTCTTCTCTGTCTGTCTCTCTCACTAACTCTCTCCTCTCTCTGTCTCTCTCTCTGTCTCTCTCTCATTTCTTCTTTTCTCTTTCCTCTGTTCTCTCTCTCTCTCTCTCTTTCTCTGTCTCTCTCTCTCTCTTTCTCTGTCTCTCTCTTTCTCTCTCTCTCTCTCTCTTTCTCTCTCTTTTCTCGTCTTTCTGTTCTCTCTCTGTCTCTGTCTCTCTTCCTCTCTCTCTCTCTCTCGCTTTCTTTCTTTTCTCTGTCTTCTCTCTCTTCTCTCTCTTTCTGTCTCTTTCTCTTTTTTCTCTCTCTTTCTCTATCTCTCTGTCTGTCTTTCTCTTTCTCTCTCCCTTTCTCTCTCTCTCTCACTCTCTCTCTCTCCCCCTCTGTTTCTTTCTCTTTCTCTTCTTTTCTCTCTCTCTTTCTCGTCTTCTCCCTCTCTCTCTCTCTCTCTCTGTTCTCTCTCTCGTTCTGTCTCCCCTTCTCTCTCTCTCTGATCTCTCTCGTTCTCTCTATGTTCTCTCTCTCTGTAGTTCTCTCTCTCTCTTTTTCTCTATCTCTGTCTGTCTGTCTCTTTCTCTTTCTCTCTCCCTTTCTCTCTCTCTCTCTCACTCTCTCTCTCTCTCCCCCTCTGTCTCTTTCTCTTTCTCTTCTTTTCTCTCTCTCTCTCTCCTTCTCTTCTTTTCTCTCTCTCTCTCTATCTCCTCTGTTCTCTCTCTCGTTCTCTCTCCCTTCTCTCACTCTCTCTTCTCTCTCTCTCTCTCTCGTTCTCTCTATGTTCTCTCTCTAGTTCTCTCTCTTGTTCTCTCTATCTCTTGTTCTCTCTATCTCTCGTTCTCCCCCCCCCTCTCTCTCTCTCTCTCTGCCTGGCGTGACAAGACAGCCAGGAGGGATATCCAACTGCTCAGTGTGGAATCTGATGTGTGGTACCTGGGGCTGTTCGACCCTGAAGGGATGTCCATGGGTGAGCGTCGGTGCTTTCGTCTGATGTCAGTGACCGTGAAGATATTTGCCTTATAGTGCATAGTACCGTGGTTTGACTTAAAAACGCCTGCAGCCCCCCCACCCCCCACCCCACCCCCCACCTCCCGCCTTTGACTGCAGGGCCGCACGCGGTGCGAGAAGGGCGACAACCTCGTAAGGATAATTTTGGAGAACAAAAGCTGTCTTTGTGATAAGTACCAGTACTTAACCCTTTGACTCCTGCACCCTCTCCACCAGCTTCCTGCAAACTTAACCCTTTGACTCCCGCACCAACCAGCTTCCTGCAAACTTAACCCTTTGACTCCTGCACCCACCAGCTTCCTGCAAACAACCCTTTGACTCCTGCACCCTATCCACCAAGCTTCCTGCAAACTTAACCCTTTGACTCCTGCACCCTATCCACCAGCTTCCTGCAAACTTAACCCTTTGACTCCTGCAACCCTATCCACCAGCTTCCTGCAAACTTAACCCTTTGACTCCTGCACCCTATCCACCAGCTTCCTGCAAACTTAACCCTTTGACTCCTGCAACCTCTCCACCAGCTTCCTGCAAACTTAACCCTTTGACTCCAGCACCCTATCCACCAGCTTCCTGCAAAATTAACCCTTTGACTCCTGCACCCTATCCACCAGCTTCCTGCAAACTTAACCCTTTGACTCCCGCACCCTATCCACCAGCTTCCTGCAAACTTAACCCTTTGACTTCCGCACCCTATCCACCAGCTTCCTGCAAACTTAATCCTTTGACTCCTGCAACCTCTCCACCAGCTTCCTGCAAACTTAACCCTTTGACTCCAGCACCCTATCCACCAGCTTCCTGCAAAATTAACCCTTTGACTCCTGCACCCTATCCACCAGCTTCCTGCAAACTTAACCCTTTGACTCCCGCACCCTATCCACCAGCTTCCTGCAAACTTAACCCTTTGACTTCCGCACCCTATCCACCAGCTTCCTGCAAACTTAACCCTTTGACTCCTACACCCTATCCACCAGCTTCCTGCAAACTTAACCCTTTGACTCCTGTACCCTCTCCACCAGCTTCCTGCAAACTTAACCCTTTGACTCCTGCACCCTCTCCACTAGATTCCTGCAAACTTAACCCTTTGACTCCTACACCCTATCCACCAGCTTCCTGCAAACTTAACCCTTTGACTCCTACACCCTATCCACCAGCTTCCTGCAAACTTAACCCTTTGACTCCTGCACCCTCTCCACCAAGCTTCTTGCAAACGTAACCCTTTGACTCCCGCACCCACCAGCTTCCTGCAAAATTAACCCTTTGACTCTCTGACTCTCTCACCTTAAATACTGCAGAAGCTGGAACAGTTTTTACAGTGCGATTTTGATGATGATAACGATTATGTTGATAATCACGATGCTTTGGAGTTCCATCTAGGATTGAGACTGAGTGACAGGGCTGTACTCTACGCTTACTATCATAGTATATCCTGGTCCAGTCAACCGGGACCGAGAGATACAGACACCTGCTGCGTTGGTCAGAAAATTTGGGCAACACCCTCAGTGATGCATCCGTGAAGTGGATGAGACTCGACTGTGGTCCCAGTCTTCCCAGTGAGACTATAGCATGTCCATAGCACGCCCACAGCACGCCCATAGCACACCCATAGCACACCACAGCACGCCCATAGCACGCCCATAGCACACCACAGCACGTCCATAGCACGCCCACAGCACGCCCATAGCACACCACAGCACGCCCATAGCACGCCCATAGCACGCCCATAGCACGCCCATAGCACAACCATAGCACACCCACAGCACGCCCATAGCACGCCCACAGCACGCCCATAGCACAACCATAGCACGCCCACAGCACAACCATAGCACGCCCATAGCACAACCATAGCACGCCCATAGCATACCCATAGCACGCCCATAGCACAACCATAGCACGCCCATAGCACACCCATAGCACGCCCATAGCACGTCTATAGCACACCCATAGCACGCCTATAGCACAACCATAGCACGCCCATAGCACACCCATAGCACAACCATAGCACGCCCATAGCACACCCACAGCACACCCATAGCACGCCCACAGCACAACCATAGCACACCCATAGCACGCCCATAGCACAACCATAGCACACCCATAGCACACCCATAGCACGCCCATAGCACACCCATAGCACGCCCATAGCACACCCACAGCACGCCCATAGCACGCCCAAAGCATACCCATAGCACGCCCATAGCACGCCCAACTCTGGTAGAAGACGGCTGGAACCGAAAAATCCCACAATGACTTTTTGAAAGGACTGATGGGGATTCGAACCCACAACTTCCCAGTTGGAAATATGTTGGGCTAACCACTACACCACGGTGACTGGTTATTTATCGTCAAAGTTCGTGAGCTGAATTGGTCGGAGCGCCATGTAGGTGATGCAGGGGAGAAGGTTCAAATCCTTTAGCTGGCCACAGGGATCTGTGTTCCTGTGGCTCAGTGGTTAAGGAGCTAGTCTCACAACTCATGGTGTGTGAGTTCGACTCCCTGGCCGAGTCACAACTTTTTTTCAAAGATCTTGCCAGCACACAGGGCGCACGTGCAAGTTTAAGATCCAGTTTAACCCTTTGACTCCCGCACCCTGTCCACCAGCATCTTGCATTGTCAACCATGCCAGCAAATCAAAAACCTAACCCTTTGACTCCCCCACCCTATCTACCAGCTTCATGTAGGAAGCTGGTTGATAGGGTGAGGGAATCAAAGGGTTAAGTTTTGGAGCTGGTGAAGAGGGCGTGGGGAGTCAAAGGATTAAAACCCCTTCTCTGTTCCCAACAATGAATTCTACAACTACTTTCTCTCAATTTATGGTCTTTTTTTGTTTGTTTGTTTTTTGTTTTGTTTTGTTTGTTTGCTTTGGTTTTTGTTTGTTTGTTTTGCCTGTTTGTTGGTTGGTGTTTTTTTTTGTTTTGTTTTTCTTTTGTGTGTGTGTGCAGTCTTTGTCGATTGAATGCCTGTTGCCATGGTTTTCCTGGGGAAAACTACGATGGTGGTTTCCCCTTGCCTTCCATCGGTTGTACGGATGCGAGGCGTGGACAGTCAACAAGCAAAGCCACAACAAGATTGAGGCAGCCAAGATGTGGTTTCTCAGAAGAATGTTGAGAGTTCCATGGACAGCAAAGAAAACAAACGAGACAGTCTTGATGGAGGCAGACACAAGTAGATCACTCATAAGGAAGATTAGGAAAAGACAGGCAACATTTGTGGGCCATTTTATGAGGAAGGGGGATTTGGAGCACCTGGTCACAACGGGAAAGCTGGAGGGAAAGAGAGCACCAGGTAGACCCAGGTAGAGAATGCTGGACGGACTTGCAGAGTGGCTGTGGATGAGGAGGGTGGAGGAGATGCTAGGGGCAACGAGAGATAAAGATGGCTGGAAGTCCATGGTCGCCAACGCCATGCGGCAGGGCACCTGATGATGATGATGATGCCTGTTGCAGGAATGCGCTTTGATTTGAATTGTCAAGATTTGGCGCTGTATAAACACTGTAAGTAGTAGTAGTAGTAGTAGTAGTGGTGGTGGTGGTGGTGGTGGTGTAGTAGTAGTAGTGGAGGTGGTGGTGGTTGTAGTAGTAGTGGTGGTGGTGGTAGTAGTAGTAGCAGTAGTAGTGGTGGTGGTGGTGGTTGTAGTAGTAGTGGTGGTGGTGGTAGTAGTAGTAATAGTAGTAGTGGTGGTGGTGGTTGTAGTAGTAGTGGTGGTGATGGTAGTAGTAGTGGTGGTGGTGGTAGTAGTGGTGGTGGTGGTGATAGTAGTGGTGGTGGTGGTAGTAGTAGTAGTAGTAGTAGTGGTGGTGGTAGTAGTAGTAGTGGTGTGGTGGTGGTGTGAATAGTAGTAGTAGTAGTGGTGGTGAGTAGTAGTGGATGGTGGTGGTAGTAGTAGTGGTGGGGTGGTGGTGGTGGTGGTAGTTAGTAGGGGGTGGGTAGTAGTTAGTGGTGGTGGTGGTAGTAGGTAGTAGTAGTGGTGGTGGTAGTAGTAGTAGTAGTGGTGGTGGTGGTAGTAGTGGTGGTAGTGTAGTAGTGTGGTGGTGGTGGTAGTAGTAGTAGTGGGGTAGTAGTAGTGGTGGTGGTGGTAGTAGTAGTAGTAGTAGGTGGTGGTAGTAGTGTGTAGTGTGGTGGTGGTAGGTGTAGTAGTAGTAGTGGTGGTGGTGGTAGTAGTAGTAGTAGTAGTAGTGGTGGTGGTGTGGTATAGTAGTAGTGGTGGTGGTGGTAGTAGTAGTATGTAGGGTTGGTGGGGTGTGTGGTGGTGGTAGTAGTAGTGTGTGGTGGTGGTGGTAGTAGGTGGTAGTAGTAGTAGTGTGGTGGTGAGTATATGTGTGTAGTAGTTGGGAGGTAGTAGTGGTGGTGTGTAGTAGTAGTAGTTAGTTAGTAAGTTGTATTATTCTCAGTAGAAGTGGTATTCTTATTTTTATTATTATTGTTGCTATTATGATTGTTATTATTATTATTATTACCATTATTGTTATTATTATTATTATTATCATTAGTTCAAACTCTGCTCCATATCACTCGTTCGATTTCACGTCTTTTTGTTGTGATCAATATCAGTACGATCTCCATATGGTTGCCACTCGCTGATTTCGTAATCGTACTGGGGAGGGGGTGTTTAGTTCATTGATTATCATTTGCATATTCATATAAAAATGAAAAAAAAAATTATGTGCAGGGACAGACTACGAAGTGCGGCAACTGTGGATAGATTATCATTGCCCCAAGACGTGAAGGGTCGTTTCCCTTGTATGGAATGCGGACACCAAGGCGTTCGATATTTCTTTTAACGTCTATTCACATACGTGCTTTTAGACGATAACAACAACAACAAAAAAGTAAATAAATAAGATAAAGAGGTGACTTTGGGGTGAATGAACCTATGAAATCATGAAAGCATTGTATCATCATATAAGGTAACATCAAACAATTTAACGAACAAGAGAAAAACAATCAGAACATTAGAACGATCAGGTTTCGTCAGTTTGCTCAGGGC
>CM060315.1:91582255-91587255 GCA_030674185.1 Monoplex corrugatus
GACGAGTAGAGAGACAGAGGTAGAGAGATAGAGAGACAGAGAGAGACGAGGGAGAGGACAGAGGTAGAGAGACGAGGGAGGAGAGAGGTAGACAGGGTGAGAGACAGGGTAGAGAGAGAGGTAGAGAGACAGAGGTAGAGAGACAGAGGTAGAGAGAGAAACAAACGCCTGGTCACCCCCCCCCCCACACACACACACACCTATCAGAGGGGTCGGAGGGGGAGAGGGGGGAGGGAAGGGCCAAGAACTTGAATAGACCGTCCCGGAACTCCAACAGTAAAATCGATCGGAGTATGAGTTGTGTTGTGTGTGGCCCAGCGGTGACAAGTCTTGTCTTAGGACGCGAGAAATCTACGTTCAAATCTCAGAATGGACAGGAGAGTGGGGGGGGGGGGGGATGTTCTCTTCCGTCATCCCTCTCCAACAGTTCCAGTTTCGTTTTCAGTTTCTCAAAGTAACATCTCGGAATGAATTCCATACTGCTTTTTCATCCAATCAAAAAAAACAAAAACAAAAAAAAAAAAAAACCTCTTTTCCCAACAATGAATTCTTCAGCTACTTCTTTTCCTCAGTGTGTGTATTAAATATTGTAAGGTGGTCTGTGTCGATTGTATGCGTGTGCCTGGTGCGTGAATGCGCTTTGATTTGAATAGTCAAGATTTGGCGCCGTATAAATACTGTGATTCTTCACTGACTACCGATGCCATGAGACGGAGGACAAGATCCAAAATGGTTAAGGCATAAACCCTAACCCTTTCAGTCCAGCTCCCTATTCACCAGCTTCCTGCAAACACAATACACACACACAAACACACACACACATACACGAACACACACACATACACGCAACACAAACACACACACGAATACACACATACACGAACACATATACACATATACACACACAAACACACACACACAAACATACACACACACCCCGAACACACACACACAAACACACACACACACAAACAAACAAACAAACAAACACAAACACACACACGCGCGCGCGGGCGCAAACACACACGCACACGGAGAAAATTATCACACACATACAGATAGACACAGACACTTACAAAGAAAATTCACACACACACGCACGCACACACACACACACACATACACACGCACACACACACACACGCACACACACACACACACACACACACACACACACACACACACACACACACACACACACACGAACACGAATACAGAGAGAGACAGAAACAGAGAGAGAGAGAGAATTATTACACACACACACATAGACACACAGACACTCACAAAGAAAATTGATCTCACACACACACACACACATACACAGAGACTTCAGACTTCAGATGGTTTATTCATATAGGCCACAGCCCCTCAGAAGGGGGATGCACATAATTATGCATTCTCACAACCATATAAACATTAACTAGGCAATAACCATATTTCTAATTTGAAATATTTCACACAAAAGCATAACAAATAAGCGAAAAGAACATAAGATACAAGCATTCTATTCATGTTCGAGCCTTGCATCCGTTGGGTAGAATTAATTCTAAAAAGACTCAAGAAATTGCTGTCTCTCTAAACTTAAATGCTTTGTATAGAAATAAAGCTAAATTTCGAACAACTTTAGTAGAAGTTGATGACATCAATAAAGTGAATTTAAATAAGGAAGGTTGTCTATAATATTTTGAGCTTATGTATTTCTCACGAATAGAATGGAGTGCTGGACAACATAATACAAAATGTAGGCCTACTTCATCTTCTTTTGATATTTTGCACAATGGACATAATAGATCACGATCACTATGTGCTCTGTATCTAAAATAATGAACTATGATTTCCGATATACTTAACCTAAATCGTGTCATTGTATATTTTAGATGTCTATCCATATGTATCTTTAAATAGGGTTTCAAATCGTGCATACCAGAAAAAGTACTGTATATGTTATACCTCTCACTATTTTGAGTATGTTCGTTCCATTCCTGCCATCTACAATCAATTAAACGTTGACGAAAAACACGAATGAATTGATTCAGTCTGCCAACACCTTGACAAAACCATACAACACCAAAACCATATTTAAACAAGCAAATACGTACATTGGATGCCCAGTTTTGCTTACCTTTAGCATCTAAATCATATAACATATTATATGCTTTTCGTGGAATTCTATGGTCTTTCATATGCAACAATTTAAACTAGTAGCGAACACAATTAACTGCAGAGTTTATGTATATGGGATGGCGATTTGTTTCACCATATACAAGATCATTAGGTGTTCGCATATTAATTCCTAAAAAAAATTTCAAAGCAAAAGTATGACTGCTTCACAATGAATTGCAGCTTTACTTAATCCCCATAGCTCAGACCCATATTGTGCGATAGGTTGTACCTGAGAATCAAATAATTTAACAAACACATCGAAAGAATTAATATTAAAAAGGTACATCTTCTGCATAATGAAAAGCAAAACATTTTTTAGCTCTGCTGGATAACTCTTTGCATGTTGCAACAAAACTCAAACGAGTAGAGAACAGTATTCCAAGATACTTGTACACATTTACCACAGGCATTGCATATCCGTCATATACCCATCGTTCCCTTGCACCCAAGTACCCACCTTTTCTAAATACTATGATATTACTTTTTGACATATTGACCTTTAAATGAAGTGCAGCTGCTGCGCGTTGCAGACTGTTTAACTGTGTTTGAAGTCCAGTGACTGTTTCTGCCACCAAAACAACATCATCTGCCAGCAAAAGAATGAATAATTCAAAAGCATCACGAGACAGAACAGCACCGTGTCTTCCATTATTAATCACCTCAATCGCCAATTCGTTTATAAAAAGAGAAAATAACACTGGACTGCATGGATCACCTTGTTTCACTCCTGCAGTGCATTTAAATAGTCTGTAAGTTTAACACCACATCGAACCCTGGATTTTACCTGATCATACATGCTTCTGATACATCGATACAGTTTACCTTTTATATTGTTTTTGAGAAGAATAGGCCAAAGTACATATTTCTGTTAATCGAATCAAACGCATTTTCAAAGTCAATAAATGCCACAAATAGTTTTCGATTATTGGCAAACTGTTTCTGTACAAGAGCTAGAAAAGTAAACATATGGTCAACAGTTGAGTATCCCTTTTTAAAACCAGCTTGATGGTCACCTGTGATATTATTTTCTTCTGTCCATTCTTGTAATCTATTGTTAATTATTATGCTAAATAATTTACTACTTATGTCACTAATCGAAATTCCTCTATAATTATTGGGATTATTAATCTCTCCTTTTTTGAAAAGTGGTAATATAATAGATTCAGTCCTGTTTTGGGGAAATTCACCATTATCAAATAAAGTATTGAATAACTTTAAGAAAAATTGCATTACTTGCTCACATGAATTCTTAAAAAGTTCACCTGTAATGCCATCTGGACCAGCAGCTTTCTGGTTTTTAATTTCCTGATTGCAAATTGTACTTCCTCTTTTGATATTGGGCGGTTCATATAGCCATCACTCTCATCAACTAGTACGTCCTCATTCTGTGTGTTATCAATGTTGATATCAGTTTCTAACAAAGCTTTAAAGTGGTGGAACCACGTATCCATCGTGATATTACTTATAGGTTGTTTTCTTCTTGAAGTCAATTTGTTAACTGTATTCCAGAATTCCTTTTGGCTTTTAACAGAGTGGACTAATTTGTCAACTATCGCCTTATCAAAATGCTCTTTCTTTCTTTTTTGTAAATTTTTATATTCACGTCTAGCAATTACATATTTATTTTGATCTTCAGGTTTCTTTGAGCGGCGACTTGTTTTTAACAGTCTCCTTACATTTCTCCTTGCTCAGACACATTCTTGATCAAACCAATCATCAGGTACTCTCTTACTGTTTAAGACTACACGTTTCTTCATACACTCAGCACTTTCTTTTATACAGTCATTAAACATATTCAGTGCCATATTCACGTTAAGATCTATCAAACTTATAGCATCATCAAATTTTCTATGGTTTTCATCTTGACTTAATGCATCACGATACAGATGTACATATTCATCATTCCAAACGATTCTTTCGATGAGCTGTTCATGCCTTTCATGATCTATGTTTGAAGTATTTTCATTTGGAAAACAAATACGAGCTGTGACAGGCAAATGGTCTGATTCAATTCGTTCAACGATAGACAATTCACACTGGTCATACACAAGCGCAAGAAGATCATTTGAAAATATAAAATAGTCAATAACACTGTTTCCACTGTCAGAAATATATGTACTCCGACCTTCAAGATCACCTGTACACACACCATTCAAAATACATAGTCCTAAAGCGGTACACAAATTCACCAGTAATTTTCCATATTTATTTATATGACTATCTTCTGAACGTTGGTTAAAATTAAGCGATCGGCTTTTGTCGTGCACATCAAAAACATCACTTGCATAGAAATCCTGTGAAATATTAGAAGTTCTGCTGTTCAGATCACCATTCAAAATAACATAAACGTCATTTGTTAACAAACTGTCAGTTAAACATTCTTCAAGTAAGCTTATGCCATTATCAAAACCAAAATGCCCATAATAAGGGGAGCCCTCGGGAGGCACATAACAACAAACATACAATATATTCTTATCTGTTCCAAACAATTTTTTGTCGATAAGAAACACACAAAACTTACTATAATCAACATCAATAACTTTCACGAAGGGAATAAATTCATTCTTTACCAAACAAACCACCCTGTCTGATCGCCTCCCTTGTTTAGATAATTTAATAGCTGGTTTACAGAAGATTTTGTATCCATTAAATGCGTTCGACTGAAAGTCTTCCATAAAAGTTTCAACTAGACAAATAAGATCAAAACTACAGATAAACAAAACAAAACCAGGGTCTGTAATTTTCGAAACTAAGCCATTGACATTCCACAACAAAAATGTAAATGGATGCTCCTTGTTAACACTATATGTAAATGGCTTGTCTTTCACGTGGTCGCT
>CM060315.1:91599755-91602255 GCA_030674185.1 Monoplex corrugatus
TATAGTAAATGAAGGTCACATGATATATCGTCAGTAATCAGCGATGTTAGTTGTCTTGGTTTGCTGAAAATTAAGGATGAAGATTTCACTCTGTTTGTCATTTAGGAATAGTAATAGTAGTAGGTGGAGGAGGAGCAAGAGTAGGAGGAGGAGTAGGAGGAGGACGGAGGAGTAGCAGTAGGAGTAGGAGGTGGAGGAGTGGGAGAAGTAGGAGGAGGAGGAGAAGTAGTAGGAGGAGGAGTGGGAGAAGTAGGAGGAGGAGGAGTAGGAGAAGTAGTAGGAGAAGTAGGAGGAGGAGTGGGAGAAGTAGGAGGAGTAGGAGAAGTAGTAGGAGAAGTAGGAGAAGGAGTAGAAGTAGTAGGAGAAGTAGTAAGAGTAGGAGAAGGAGTAGGAGAAGGAGTAGAAGTAGTAAGAGTAGGAGAAGGAGTAGGAGAAGGAGGAGGAGGAGGAGGAGGAGTGGGAGAAGTAGTAGGAGAAAGAGGAGGAGGAGGAGAAGTAGTAGGAGTAGGAGGAGTGGGAGAAGTAGTAGGAGTAGGAGAAGTAGTAGGAGTAGGAGGAGTGGGAGAAGTAGTAGGAGTAGAAGTAGTAGTAGAAGTAGTAGGAGTAGGAGAAGTAGGAGGAGTGGGAGAAGTAGTAGGAGTTGGATAAGTAGTAGGAGTATAGTAGGAGAAGTAGGAGGAGGAGGAGAAGTAGGAGAAGTAGGAGGAGGAGGAGAAGTAGTAAGAGTAGGAGGAGGAGGAGAAGGAGTAGGAGTAGGAGAAGTAGTAGGAGTTGGATAAGTAGTAGGAGTATAGTAGGAGAAGTATGAGGAGGAGTGGATAGGAGTGGGAGAATAGTAGGAGAGTAGAGGAGTGGGAGAAGTAGTAGGAGAAGTAGGAGGAGGTTAGGAGAAGTAGTAGGAGAGTAGAGAAGTAGTAGGAGTAGAGAAGTGTAGGAGAAGTAAGTAGGAGGAGTAGGAGAAGTAGTAGGAGTAGGAGAAGTAGTAGGAGAAGTAGGAGCAGGAGGATTAGGAGAAGTAGTAGGAGGAGTAGGAGAAGTAGTAGGAGTAGAAAGTAGTAGAGAGTAGGAGAAAGTAGAGGAGGATGGGGAAGTAGAGGAGATAGGAGAGTAGAGGTAGTAAGAAGTAGGAGGAGTAGGGTAGTGAGTAGTAGGAGAGAGAAGGGGAGTAGTAGAAGTAGATGGTAGGGAGTAGATAATAGTAGGAGTAGTAGCAATGGTAGTAGTGTTTTTGTTTTTTATTCTTTCTTTCTTTCATTTCTTTCTTTTTTTTTCTTTTTTGTTTGTTTATTTGTTTGTTTGCTTTCTTCTTTTCTAAACGGGTTTTTGGTTTGTTCAAAAGAGCCCTGGACTCAAGATCTGATATCTCGAGTTCAATCCAGCCTGCAACATTAAAACACTGGCCTCTTGGCTGCCCATCTTAATGTTTCCATCATTCTGGTGGTGTCAGCTTACTGTTTGATAGGTCCACTGGCCTGTTGGCTGTCCATCTTAATGTTTCCATCATTCTGGTGGTGTCAGCTTACTGTTTGATAGGTCCACTGGCCTGTTGGCTGCCCATCTTAATGTTTCCATCATTCTGGTGGTGTCAGCTTACTGTTTGATAGGTCCACTGGCCTGTTGGCTGTCCATCTTAATGTTTCCATCATTCTGGTGGTGTCAGCTTACTGTTTGATAGGTCCACTGGCCTGTTGGCTGCCCATCTTAATGTTTCCATCATTCTGGTGGTGTCAGCTTACTGTTGATAGGTCCACTTGCCTGTTGGCTGTCCATCTTAATGTTTCCATCATTCTGGTGGTGTCAGCTTACTGTTTGATAGGTCCACTGGCCTGTTGGCTGTCCATCTTAATGTTTCCATCATTCTGCTGGTGTCACCTATGTGTTTGATAGGTCCCTCCTCCCCTTCCCCATTCCAAGACCTTACCAGCGCATATGGTTTTGCGCAGGCTCAGGGAGTCTGCCAGAAAATCGGTGGCAGGTTCGGGTGGAGCGTATATGGATTTGTCCGAGTGCGATGAATTCCATTTGAACAACTTCCAGAAATCTTTGAGCCCAGTGCCAGACTGTTGAGTAACATCAGCAGTGCACGCGTCCAGACTGCCGGCTGGACGGAGGCGGCCGCACCACTGCCACCACCATCACCCCACCACCACTATCACCATCACCACCATCACTACTGCCACCACCACCACCATCACTACCACCACTACCACTAACCACCACCATTAACACCACCACTAACCACCACCATCGCCACCACCACTAACCACCACCATCACCATCACTACTACCACCACCACCACCATCGCCAACCACCACCACCACCATCACCATTACCCTGCTGCAACATTGCTGCACGTGGCTTCTTTGTGACGTACAACGCACGCACGCACGCACGCACGCACAGACACAACTGGAAGAGATGCAGTAGAAAAGACAGACAGACACGCACAGAGAGAGAGAGAGAGAGAGAGAGAGAGAGAGAGAGCGACAGACAGACAGA
>CM060315.1:91609755-91639755 GCA_030674185.1 Monoplex corrugatus
CAGACAGACAGACAGTCAGACAGACAGCAACAGACAGACAGACAGTCAGACAGACAGACAGACAGTCAAACAAACAAACAGACAGTCAGTCAGACAGACAGACAGACAGTCAAACAAACAGACAGACAGACAGACAGTCAGACAGACAGTCAGACAGACAGACAGACAGACAGTCAAACAAACAGACAGACAGTCAGTCAGACAGACAGTCAGACAGACAGACAGTCAGACAGACAGACAGTCAGTCAGACAGACAGACAGACAGTCAGAAAGACAGACAGACAGACAGTCAGACAGACAGACAGACAGACAGACAGTCAGTCAGACAAGTGGAGACACAGAAAGGCAGGCAGATAGACAGACAGGCTGGCAGACAGGCAGATAGATATCCAAGAAGGCAGATAAACAGGCTGGCAGACACAGACACACAGACAGAAGAGGCAAGGAACATTAAAAAAAATCGAGTTTAAAAATGTATTCAGAAGAGAATCAACGCAGGCGGGCAATTCCATATGCGCTTCACCCAACCCATCAATTCTTGTCTAGTAAAACCTTGAGCCTGTGCCACCCCCATCCTGCTGGCTAGGTCTGGACATGGAGGGAAGGTGGGGAGGAGGAAACGGGACCTGTGAAACAGTAAGCTGACACCACCAGAATGATGGAAACATTAAGATGGGCAGCCAACAGACCAGTGGACCTGTGAAACAGTAAGCTGACACCAGCAGAATGATGGAAACATTAAGATGGGCAGCCAACAGCCAGTGGACCTATCAAACAGTAAGCTGACACCAGCAGGATGATGGAAACATTAAGATGGGCAGCCAACAGGCCAGTGGACCTATCAAACAGTAAGCTGACACCAGCAGAATGATGGAAACATTAAGATGGGCAGCCAACAGGCCAGTGGACCTATCAAACAGTAAGCTGACACCAGCAGAATGATGGAAACATTAAGATGGGCAGCCAACAGGCCAGTGGACCTATCAAACAGTAAGCTGACACCACCAGAATGATGGAAACATTAAGATGGGCAGCCAACAGGCCAGTGAACCTATCAAACAGTAAGCTGACACCACCAGAATGATGGAAACATTAAGATGGGCAGCCAACAGACCAGTGGACCTATCAAACAGTAAACTGACACCAGCAGGATGATGGAAACATTAAGATGGGCAGCCAACAGGCCAGTGGACCTATGAAACAGTAAGCTGACACCACCAGAATGATGGAAACATTAAGATGGGCAGCCAACAGGCCAGTGGACCTATGAAACAGTAAGCTGACACCAGCAGGATGATGGAAACATTAAGACAGACAGCCAACAGGCCAGTGGATCTATCAAACAGTAAGCTGACACCACCAGAATGATGGAAAGATTAAGATGGGCAGCCAACAGGCCAGTGGACCTATCAAACAGTAAGCTGACACCAGCAGGATGATGGAAACATTAAGATGGGCAGCCAACAGGCCAGTGGATCTATCAAACAGTAAGCTGACAGCACCAGAATGATGGAAACATTAAGATGGGCAGCCAACAGGCCAGTGGATCTATCAAACAGTAAGCTGACACCACCAGAATGATGGAAACATTAAGATGGACAGCCAACAGGCCAGTGGACCTATCAAACAGTAAGCTGACACCAGCAGAATGATGGAAACATTAAGATGGACAGCCAACAGGCCAGTGGACCTATCAAACAGTAATCTGACACCACCAGAATGATGGAAACATTAAGATGGACAGCCAACAGGCCAGTGGACCTATCAAACAGTAAGCTGACACCACCAGAATGATGGAAACATTAAGATGGACAGCCAACAGGCAAGTGGACCTATCAAACAGTAAGCTGACACCACCAGAATGATGGAAACATTAAGATGGACAGCCAACAGGCCAGTGGACCTATCAAACAGTAAGCTGACACCACCAGAATGATGGAAACATTAAGATGGACAGCCAACAGGCCAGTGGACCTATCAAACAGTAAGCTGACACCACCAGAATGATGGAAACATTAAGATGGACAGCCAACAGGCCAGTGGACCTATCAAACAGTAAGCTGACACCAGCAGAATGATGGAAACATTAAGATGGACAGCCAACAGGCCAGTGGACCTATCAAACAGTAAGCTGACACCACCAGAACGATGGAAACATTAAGATGGACAGCCAACAGGCCAGTGGACCTATCAAACAGTAAGCTGACACCAGCAGAATGATGGAAACATTAAGATGGACAGCCAACAGGCCAGTGGACCTATCAAACAGTAAGCTGACACCACCAGAACGATGGAAACATTAAGATGGGCAGCCAACAGACCAGTTTTTGATGTTGTCGGCTGGCATTGAACTCGAGATATCGGAGCTTGAGTCCATGGCTCTATGACAAGTACCAAGGAGCATTAGTTAGTGTGTAACTTAGAGAAGTAGACACACACACACACACACACACACACACACACACACACACACACACACACACACCAACTCTCTCTCTCTCTCTCTCTCTCTCACGAGAGAGAGAGAGAGAGAGAGAAAGAATCGAGGGAGGGGTGTGTGTGTGAGAGAGAGAGAGAGAGATAGTGAGGGAGAGAGACAGAGAAAGGAAGAGAAGGGGGAGAGAGGGGGAAGAGAGAGAGAGGGGGGAGGGAGGGAAATAGAGAGAATCGAGAGAGGGATGTGTGAGAGAGAAAGTGAGGGAGAGAGACAGAGAGAGGAAGAGAAGGGGAGAGAGAGGGAAGGGAGAGAGAGAGGGAGGGAGGGAAATAGAGAGGATCGAGGAAGGGAAGTGTGTGTGAGAGAGAGGGAGGGAGGGAGAAACAGAGAGAGAGAGGAGGGGAAGAGAGAGAGAGAGAGGGAGGGAGGGAAATAGAGGGGATCGACGGAGGGAAGTGTGTGTGAGAGAGAGGGAGGGAGGGAGAGACAGAGACAGACAGAGAGAGAGAGAGAGGAGAGATGGGCTGGAAGAGACACACACACAGACAGAAAAGAAATAGTTTAACACTGCATAATATGCCCTGCTCTCGCGTGTGAACTGTTAGATCAGTTGCTTCTGTTCTACACTACGTTCTTTTGTTATTGGATTCTGGATGGAATTGTTGATAATCCACGTGTTACAACTCCAAAACGAATGGACAGAGAGAGAGACAGAGACAAGAGACAGAGACAGTGAGAGAGAGAGGACACAGGCAGAGCGAGAGAGAGAGAAAGAGAGAGAGAGACAGGGAGAGAAAGAGTGAGTAGAGATAGGGAAAGAGAAGAGTGAGAGAGAAAGAGAGAGAGACAGAGTGAGAGAGAGAGAGACAGAGTGAGAGAGAGATAGAAAGAGTGAGAGAGACAGGGGAGAGAGAGAGAGAGGGGAAAGAGTGAGAGAGACAGGGAGAGAGAGAGAGAGAAAGAGTGAGAGAGACAGAGTGAGAGAAAGAGTGAGAGAAAGAGTAAGAGAGGCAGAGTGAGAGAGAGAGAGAAAGAGTGAGAGAGGACAGAGTGAGAGAGAGAGAAAAGAGTGAGAGAGACAGTGAGGAGAGAGAGAACAGAGACGAGTGAGGAAGAGAGAAGAAGAGGGAGAGACAGGGAGAGAGAGAGAGAGAGAAAGAGGAGAGAGACAGGGGAGAGAGAGAGAGGAGAGGAGAGAGACAGAGACAGAGACAGGAGAGAGAGACAGTGGAGAGAGAGAAAGAGAGAGAGGGGAAGGAGGGAGAGAGAGAGAGAGAGAGACAGAGTGAGAAGAGAGAGAGAGGAGAGAGAGAAAGAGTGAGGAGAGGACGAGGGAGGAGAAAGAAGAGAGAGAGACAGGGAGGAAGAAGAGTAAGAGAGGACAGGGAAGAGAAAGAAGAGAGTGAGGAGGAGAGGAAGAGAGAGACAGTGGACAGAGAAAGAGAGAGAGTGAGAGAGAGAGAAGAGAGAGAGAGAGACAGGGAAGAGAAGGGAGAGAGAAGAGACAGGGAGAGAAGAGAGAGAGAGAGAGAAGAGTGAGAGAAGAGGGAGGAGAGAACAGGAGAGAGAGAGAGAGAGAGAGACAGGGACAGAGAAAAGAGAGCGAGAGAGAGAGAGAAAGAGAGAGAGACAGGAGACAGAGAAAAGAGAGGAGAGAGAGAGAGAAAGAGAAGAGAGAGAGAGACAGAGAAAGAGAAGAGAGAGAGGAGAGAAGAGAAGAGTGAGAGAGAAGGACAGGAGAATGAGGAAGAGAGACAGAGAAGAGAGAGACAGGGACAGAGAAACAGAGAGTGAGAGAGAACAGGGACAGAGAAAAGAGAGTGAGAGAGAGAGAGAAAGAAGGGACAGGACAGAGAAAGAGAGAGAGAGAAGAGAGAGACAGGACAGAGAAAGAGAGTGAGAGAGAGAGAAAGAGAGAGACAGGACAGAGAAAAGAGAGAGAGAGAGAGAGAGAGACAGGGACAGAGAACAGAGAGTGGAAGAGAGAAAGAGAGAGGACAGGACAGAGAAACAGAGATGAGAGAGAGAGAGAAGAGAGAGAGAAGAGAGAGGACAGGACAGAGAAAAGAGAGGAGAGGAGAGAGAAAGAGGAGAGAGAGACAGAGGACAGAGAGAGACATGGAGAGAGGAGAGGAGAAAGAGGGAAGAGAGATGGAGAGAGGGTAGAGAGAAGGAGAGAGAGGATGAAGAAGAGATGGAGAAAGAGAAAGAACAGACAGACAGATAGACAGACAGACAAACAGACAGACTGTTTTCAATTCCGAGTTTACAGTGAGATTGCCATCAGACGGAGAAGGGATGAAAAAAAAGAATAAAAAAACATGTCTTCAAAAACTGTCGTCTGCTCTTTGCCTTGATGGTTGAGAGTTGTCGGTCCTGGTCTACGTGGTTGAGCCGAGCAGACGACATCACCATATTTGGCATGGTAGAAGTGGGAGCTCTCTGGAGTCTGGAGTTCTCTGGAGTTTGTTCAAGGGGGATTCATCGCACTCCGACAATTCCATATACGCTCCTCCCTCATCTGCCAGCAATTTATCTGGCAGACTTCCTGAGTTTTTAATTTGTTCAAGAGCAAGTCATCGCACTCGAACAATTCCATATGCGCTGGCAAGGTCTTGAAATGGGGAGGGGGGAGAGGGAGGGAGAAGGGACCTATGAAACAGTAAGCTAATACTACCAAATGATGGAAGCATTAAGATGGGCAGCCAACAGGCCAGTGGACTATGAAACAGTAAGCTGACACCACCAGAATGATGAAACATTAAGATGGACAGCCAACAGGCCATGGACCAATGAAACAGTAAGCTGACACCAGCAGAATGATGGAAACATTAAGATGGACAGCCAACAGGCCAGTGGACCTATGAAACAGTAAGCTGACACCACCAGAATGATGGAAACATTAAGATGGACAGCCAAGAGGCCAGTGGACCTATGAAACAGTAAGCTAATACTACCAGAATGATGAAAGCATTAAGATGGGCAGCCAACAGGCCAGTGGACCTATCAAACAGTAAGCTGACACCACCAGAATGATGGAAACATTAAGATGGGCAGCCAACAGGCCAGTGGACATATGAAACAGTAAGCTGACACCACCAGAACGACGGAAACATTAAGATGGGCCGGCAGCCAACAGGCCAGTGGACCTATCAAACAGTAAGCTGACACCAGCAGAATGATGGAAACATTAAGACACTAAGCTGACACCACCAGAACGACGGAAACATTAAGATGGGCAGCCAACAGGTCAGTGGACCTATCAAACAGTAAGCTGACACCAGCAGAATGATGGAAACATTAAGATGGGCAGCCAACAGCCAGTGGACCTATCAAACAGTAAGCTGACACCACCAGTATGATAGAAATGTTAAGATGGGCAGCCAACAAGCCAGTGGACCTATCAAACAGTAAGCTGACACCACCAGTATGATAGAAATGTTAAGATGGGCAGCCAACAGGCCAGTTTTTAATGTTGTGGGCTGGGATTGAACTCGAGATATCAGATTTCGAGCCCACGGCTCTATCAAAAGAACCTACCGACCCGATTTTTAAAAAAAAGTGGTCTGGGTTAGGATCGAACCCACTGTCCTTCCCTGCATTATCAACACTACGCTCTAATTCTTCCCACCCCCTCTCCGCCCCGCGAGAATGCCAGGGGCTCTTTCAGTATAAATAGTATCCCCACCTTCTGGACATTCTGTGCTAGAAATGTCCTCTTTTCTGTCACTTTGGGGATGCCAAGGGCTCTTTCAGTATAAACAGTATCCCCACCTTCTGGACATTCTGTGCTAGACATTTCCTCTTTTCTGTCACTCTATGGGGTTGCCGGGGCTCTTTCAGTGTAAATAGTATCCCCACCTTGTGGACATTCTGTGCTAGACATTTCCTCTTTTCTGTCACTCTATGGGATGCCGGGGGCTCTTTCAGTGTAAATAGTATCCCCACCTTCTGGAAATTCTATGCTGAGACATTTCCTCTTTTCTGTCACTCTTTTTGTTTTTCTGCCTTGTTCTTTGCTTTCTTGTCTTTCTTCTCATTATCATTTTCTGCCTTGCTGGTTCATTCACCTGTATGTGTTCGATACAGTCTTACGTACTTTCTCTTAGGATTGATAATTGGATACATGTATTGGCTATGCACCTGTATGTGTTTGATAAAGTCTTACATATTTTCTCAACGGACTGATAATTGGGTACATGTATTGATTATTCACCTGTTTGATAAAGTCTTACTTACTTCCTCTTAGGATTGATAATTGGGTACATGTATAATGTGCATTTTGGCTCTAGATGCAGAAGGAATTTTATATAATTTAGACCCGTTTTTATGTGTATGTTTTACTGTCTTTTTTTTTTTCGTCCCATTTCTACGCCACCTTAATGACCACAGAAGCCGGAACAGTTTTTACAATGCGATGATGATGATGTCGATGTGGATGATAATCATGATGCTATAGAGTTCCGTCTATGATTGAGACTGCGTGACAGGGCTGTACTCTACGCTTACTATCATAATATATCCTGGCGTCAACCAGGCCCGAGAGATACAGACACCTGTGGTGCTGGTCAGAAGATTTGAGCAACACCCTCAATGACACATCCGTGAAGTGGAAGAGACTCCACTGTGTGGTCCCAGTCTTCCCAATGAGCCCATAGCACGCCCAACTCTGGGTAGGAGCCGGTTAGAGACGAAAAATCCCACAATGATTTTTTTGAAGGGACTGATGGGGATTCGAACCCAGAACCTTCCAGTCGGTAGTCCGTTGCGCTAACCATTACACCACGGCGACTGGCTATGTTTTACTGTCCTTGGCATGTTTGCATTTGCACTCAGGTGTGTTTTTCAGTTCCTTGGTGATAAATTGGATGGGGTGATCAACGCCAGGGGCATCTCGTCAGATTATATGTGCAAATGCATTATATGTGTACTCTATTTTATTTTCAGTTGTTGTTGTTGTTGTTGTTGTTGTTGTTGTTTTATAATCTTCTGTGAGGTATGGTTTACTTTATGATATGGTTATAGCCCTGATATGGCTCTGCCCAGTCGGCTGGGCTTTGAGCGACAATAAACAGTATCTGTCTCTCTCTGTCTGTCTCTGTCTGTCTGTCTGTCTCTCTTTCTCTCTCTCTCTCCTCTCTCTCTCTCTCTCTCTTCTTTCCTCTCTCTCTCTCTCTCTTCCTTTCCTCTCTCTTCTCTCTTCTATCTCCTCTCTCTCTATCCTTTCCTCTCCTCTCTTCCTATCTTCCTCTCTCTCTTCTCTCTCTCTCTCTCTCTCTCTCTTCCTCCTCTCTTTTCTCTCTTCTATCTTCCTCTCTCTCTCTTTTTCTCTCTCTCTCTCTTCCTTCCTCTCTCTCTCTCTTCCTTTCCTCTCCTCTCTCCTATCTTCCCTCTCTCTCTCTCTCTCCCTCTTATCTCGTCTCTATCTCTCTGTCTCTCTCTCTCTCTATCTTCGTCTCTCTCTCTCTATCTATCTATCTATCTTCGTCTCTCTCTCTCTTCCTATCTTCGTCCTCTCTCCTCCTCTCTCTCTCTCTCTCTCTCTTCCTCTTTCTCTCTCTTCTCTCTTCCTCTTATCTTCGTCTCTATCTCTCTGTCTCTCTTCCTCTCTATCTTCCTCTCTCTCTCTCTCTCTTCCTCTCTATCCTCTCTCTCTCTCTTTCTCTCTCTCTTTCTCTCTCTCTCTTCTCTCTTCTTCATCTCTCTCTCTCTTCCTCTCTATCTTCATCTCTCTCTCTCTTCCTCTCTATCTTCATCTCTCTCTCTCTTCCTCTCTATCTTCATCTCTCTCTCTCTCTCTATCTTTCTCTCTCTCTCTCTCTCTCTCTTTCTTCTCTCTCTCTCTCTCTCTCTCCTCTCTCATCTTCATCTCTCTCTCTCTCTCTTCTCTCTCTCTCTCTTTCTCTCTCTCTTTCTCTCTCTCTCTTCCTCTCTATCTTCATCTCTCTCTCTCTTCCTCTCTATCTTCATCTCTCTCTCTTTCTCTCTCTCTCTACTCTTCTCTCTCTCTCTTCTCTCTCTTCCTCTCTATCTTCATCTCTCTCTCTTTCTCTCTCTCTCTATCTTCATCTCTCTCTCTTTCTCTCTCTCTCTATCTTCATCTCTCTCTCTCTTCTCTCTCTTTTCCTCTCTCATCTTCATCTCTCTCTCTTTCCTCTCTCTCTTCCTCTCTATCTTCTCTCTCTCTCTCTTCCTCTCTCTTCTCTCTCTCTCTCTTTCTCTCTCTCTCTTTCTCTCTCTCTCTCTCTTCCTCTCTTCCTTTCTCCTCTCTTCTCTCTCTTCCTCCTCTATCTTCTCTCTCTCTCTCTCTCTCTCTCTCTTCCTCTCTATCTTCCTCTCTCTCTCTTCCTCTCTATCTTCCTCTCTCTCTCTCTTCCTCTCTCTTCCTTTCTCTCTCTTCCTCTCTATCTTTCTCTCTCTCTCTCTTCCTCTCTATCTTCCTCTCTCTCTCTCTCTTTCTCTCTCTCTCTTCCTCTCTCTCTCTTCCTCTCTCTTCCTCTCTCTCTCTTTCTCTCTCTCTCTTCCTCTCTCTCTCTTCCTCTCTCTTCCTCTCTCTCTCTCTCTCTCTTCTCTCTCTCTCTTCCTCTCTCTTCCTCTCTCTCTCTTTCTCTCTCTCTCTTCCTCTCTCTCTCTTCCTCTCTCTTCCTCTCTCTCTCTCTCTCTCTTCCTCTCTATCTTCGTCTCTCTCTCTCTTTCTCTCTTCCTCTCTATCGTCCTCTCTCTCTCTCTCCCTCTCTATCTTCGTCTCGCTCTCTCTCTTTCTCTCTCTCTCTTTCTGTCTCTGTGTTCCCCCCTCTCTCTCTCTGTTTCCCTCTGTCTCTTTCTCTCTCTCTCTCTCTCTCTCTTCCTCTCTTTCTCTTCCTCTCTCTCTCTTCCTCTATCTGTCTCTCTTCCTCTCTCTCTCTCTCTCTTCCGCTCTCTCTCTCTTCCTCTCTCTTCCTCTCTCTCTCTCTTACTCCCTCTCTCTCTATCTTCCTCTCTCTCTCTCATACACATACATACATACGCGCTTGCACACTCACACACACACAAACACACACACACAAACACACACACAAACATTCCTACGCCAAGATGGCGTCTTTATAACTGAACGTTTACAGAGAGGAATCAACTAGGCTAAAAATGACACGGTCGAAACGTTGTATCAGCAAAGACAAAGCAAAGAAAACCACCCGTGGATCAGACAACTCCAGGGCAGAGACACCACCACCTTCAGAGACCCCAGAAGCCTACGATCGTCAAGAAGACCAGACCTCCAGTCGGACCCTTTCACTATCCAGGAGTCAGGCAAACGTCCCACAGCTACAACCAGTATCATCATGTGGCTGCAGATGTCATGAGGCGGTAAGGGAAATTGACATTTTAAAAAGTACCATCCAAGAAATGTCAAAACAAATCAACAGCCTCACAACCATACTACAGTCAGACAGAAAAATCTTATTCGAAAACAACACAACGTTAAAGGAGCTGCGCGATGTCAATAAGTGCACAATACTTACGACTACCATTGCGTGCCAGACAGATTCCGCAGTCCACGGTGACCTTACCACCTTACGTGTGTAAGTGTCAAGGTCAAGGTCGCACGCCTCACAGGCTGAGTGACTGATCTCTGGTGTTGTTTTGTGTTTTTCGTTGGATTTCCTTCAGTTTGGTGCTTGGTTTTTGTCTATTGTGTTCGTCATGGAGCCGTCGACGTGGTGGTTTTTGTTTGAATCGTCCCCATTATTCAGATTCGTTGTGCTGTGTTTTTTTGTTTTCGCCAAGGCTGTGTATTCCATTTCTTCATTGTCAGCCATTTTTCGTTCCAACGTGCACAACAGGTCACAGTGACATTTCTGTTCTGAACTGTGCCAGTCAGCCATTTCCTCCAACCTACTTCACCGCTTACGTGCAAAACGCAGCATGCAACCATCGCCAGCATGTCGGCAGCTGTTGTCCGGGTGAGCGCACTGCCTCGCCTTCTGTTTACTATTCTCGCGATAAACTGGTTGCGATTCCTGCTGCTCCATTGACCTCTGACCTTGTCTCTCGGCTGCGTGAATTGGAGATTGGGTTCTGTTTGCCAAGGAAACGAACGCGCCGAGGAGGAAGAAGAAAACAGAGGTACATTCAAACTGTTACATCTGTGCGCCCTGCTAGTTTGAAAACTGACTCTTCTCCATCTGTTTCCAGAACAGTCTCCCATATGACCTTCGCCATGCTCCTTCTCTCACATCTTTCAAAACCGGTCTCAAGACCTAACTGTTCAAAAATGCTTTTGAGACAACACTCTATATTCACTATTGATTCTATCATTCCTCCTTATCCCATTGTTGAAAAGGGTGCATGCTGTGTGTGTGTGTGTGTGTGTGTGTGTGTGTGTGTGTGTGTGTGGGTGGGTGTTTTGTTGTCATGCATAGTTCTGTTTTCCTTTCCATATTTGTGTGTAGTGATGTGGTATGAGATGTGTTATTATGTTATCATGTGGTATTATGCGGTATGATGTGTTTTGCAGTATGAAGTGTGACATATCTGTCCATATGTCTTATGTTATATGTGTACACTATTTGTGGCTGTTCTGTGCGTCTATTATGTGAAGCGCCTTGTGCTCCCTCCTTGTGAGGGAGGAAGGCGCTCAACAAATGTCCAATATTATTATTATTATTATGTCACCGATGGACAAATTCTCCACCTATGCGGAATGCGCGGCTCAACCCCCCAAACTAGAAGATCGGGCAAAAACACAAAATGGAAAGAAAAATGACATTGTAGCGCTTATCTAATGACATAACGTCGCATGCGATTTGGGTTTTTAGTCACTTGTAGTTGAGGAACCGGAAGCGTTGCTATGACCACGTCGTTCAACGACTGGGTTAGCGAAGTTGATCCGACAATGTTTGAGTTACGTTAATAAACGTTTAAAACTTTGTCTGGTGTCTGTGAATGCTTCATTGGTGACCCCGACGGGAGTGAGTAGAACCTAGTAGTGACCAGCTATTACCAGCTATATCCACTTCTACGCTCACAGACTCATAGAATCATGTCAATAACAACAGAAGCAATAACAGAACTTGCAGACGCCATACGGCAACAAACTATATCTCAGACAGCAAAATTCCATCCTCAACAATCAGTGGCAGCTGTCGCCTTCAAAGCACCCCCCTTTTGGACAACCAACGCATCAGCATGGTTTCTTCGTTTGGAGGCTGTTTTCGCTACCCACACACCTCCCATTACGAATGACTTGACAAAATTTCATCATGTAGTACAACTTCTCGACTCGGATACATCCAGACGTGTACAAGCAGTAGTTGAACGCCCCCCAAACACCCAAAAGTATGAAACACTCAAGGCAGCTCTACTCAAAGCTTTTGAGTACACACAACTACAGAAAGATACCGCCCTTCTGCAAATGCGAGGTCTGGGAGACAAACGACCATCAGAATTATTGCAGTACATGCAAACGATGAATTCCAACCCAGAAACCCTCTTCAGAGCTCTTTTTTAAATCAAATGCCACCAGAAGTCCGAAAGATTCTTGCCCAGTCTCCAAACGAAGAGCTTGAGGTTCTGGCCGAAAAGGCTGACCACATCTTAGAAGTGGATCTCCCAACCCCTGCATTTGTGGCAGCTGCATCAAACCGACCATCAAAAAATGTTTCTAACACTGCTTCAAACCCTTTCACTTTGTGCAAGTACCACGCACGATTCGGAACTGAAGCGAGACGCTGCGAAAACAAAGTCAATGGACGACCGTGTGCAATGGCTCCACAACAACCTAAGTGGAAACGAGATCATAACCAGGCCACCAACATTAACTCCACTGAAATCTCATGACGTTCATGCAGCTACCTCAGTCAACATTAGCACAATCACGGTAGCTGATGTTTTGTCAGGACGCAATTTTCTAGTTGACACGGGGGCTGAAGAATCCGTTTTTCCTGCAAGTGTCGCAGAACGCAAAAAAGCTCGAGGACCCAGTCTGGTTGCTGCCAATGGCTCAGCTATTCCTACTTATGGAACAAGGAATATCCCATTGCAGCTAGGCCATGATGCATCATTTGTTCAAAAGTTTTGGATTGCAGATGTGACTCAGCCAATCCTAGGTGCAGATTTTTTTGCTACCCAAAGACTAGCAATTGACCTCGCTAACAGACGTCTGGTGTCCCTGGATGGAAGTTTGGTAATTCCCGGACAACCGACACGATCGCAAGCAGAAAGAGGCATACACAAGATTCATTCCCGCTACGAAGCAATTGTAGAGGAGTTTCCTGAACTTCTAGTACCTTCTTTCACAGAAAACAAGCATGGTGTATTTCACCACATTCCTACTACGGGTCCCCCTGTACATGCACGTGCACGTCGCCTCGACCATGAGAAATTGACAGCTGCTAAGGCAGAGTTTGACGAAATGGAGCACCTAGATATCGTACGCCGTTCATCTTCCCCTTGGTCATCACCACTGCACATGGTGAAGAAAAGCAATGGCAGCTGGCGTCCCTGTGGAGATTATCGTCGACTAAATGATATAACCAGAGATGACCGCTACCCCCTCCCTCACATCCAGGACCTGAATGCCAACCTTGCTGGAAAAACGATTTTTTCCAAAGTTGATCTTGTTCGCGGCTACAACCAAATCCCAGTTGCACCTGAGGATATTCCAAAAACAGCAGTCATCACCCCATTTGGCCTGTATGAGTTCCTGAAAATGCCGTTTGGTCTGAAAAATGCAGCTCGGGCATTTCAACGCCTCATGGACGGCGTTTTGAAGGACCTGGACTGCGGCTTTGTATATCTCGATGACATTCTTGTTGCAAGCGCTTCACCTGAACAACATGAGGCCGATCTGCGTACCATTTTCAGCCTGCTGACCTCCAACGGTTTAGTGATCAATATCAAGAAATGCGTTTTCGGTCAATCTTCCCTACATTTCCTTGGACATTTAGTCTCAGCAGCCGGAATTGAACCCCTGCCAGAGAAAGTGCGTGCAATAATAGATCTTCCCACTCCTTCTGATAAAAAAGCTCTTGAACGCCTTTTCCTCTCTCTTCCTCTTTCCTCTCTCTCTTCTTCCTTTTCCCCTTTCTCTCTCTCTTTCTCTCTCTTTTCTCTCTCTCTCTCTCTTCCTCTCTTCCTTTCTTCTCCTTCTCTTCCTCTCTATCTTCTCTCTCTCTCTCTTCTCTCTCTTCTCTCTATTTCTCTCTCTCTTTCTCTCTATCTTCCTCTCTCTCTCTCTTCCTCTCTTCTTCCTTCTCTCTCTTCCTCTCTTCTTTCTCTCTTCTCTCTTTCCTCTCTATCTTCCTCTCTCTCTCTCTCTTTCTCTCTCTCTCTTCCTCTTTTCTCTCTTCCTCTCTCTTCCTCTCTCTCTCTTTTCTCTCTCTCTTCCTCTCTCTCTCTTCTCTCTCTTCCTTTTCTCTCTCTCTCTTCCTCTCTCTCTCTTCCTCTCTCTTCCTCTCTCTTCTTTCTCTCTCTCTCTTCCTCTCTCTCTCTTCTCTTCTCTTCCTCTCTCTCTCTCTCTTTCCTCTCTATCTTCGTCTCTCTCTCTCTTCTTTTCTTCCTCTCTATCGTCCTCTCTCTCTCTCTCCCTTTCTCTATCTTCGTCTCGCTCTCTCTCTTTCTCTCTCTCTCTTTCTGTCTCTGTGTTCCCCCCTCTCTCTCTCTGTTTCCCTCTGTCTCTTTCTCTCTCTCTCTCTCTCTCTCTTCTCTCTTTCTCTTCCTCTCTCTCTCTTCCTCTATCTGTCTCTCTTCCTCTCTCTCTCTCTCTCTTCCGCTCTCTCTCTCTTCCTCTCTCTTCCTCTCTCTCTCTCTCTTACTCCTCTCTCTCTATCTTCCTCTCTCTCTCTCATACACATACATACATACGCGCTTGCACACTCACACACACACAAACACACACACACAAAACACTCACACAAACATTCCTACGCCAAGATGGCGTCTTTATAAACTGAACGTTTACAGAGAGGAATCAACTAGGCTAAAAATGACACGGTCGAAACGTTGTATCAGCAAAGACAAGCAAAGAAAACCACCCGTGGATCAGACAACTCCAGGGCAGAGACACCACCACCTTCAGAGACCCCAGAAGCCTACGATCGTCAAGAAGACAGACCTCCAGTCGGACCCCTTTCACTATCCAGGAGGTCAGGCAAACGTCCCACAGCTACAACCAGTATCATCATGTGGCTGCAGATGTCATGAGGCGGTAAGGGAAATTGACATTTTAAAAAGTACCATCCAAGAATGTCAAAACAAATCAACAGCCTCACAACCATACTACAGTCAGACAGAAAAAATCTTATTCGAAAAACAACACAACGTTAAAGGAGCTGCGCGATGTCAATAAGTGCACAATACTTACGACTACCATTGCGTGCCAGACAGATTCCGCAGTCCACGGTGACCTTACACCTTACGTGTGTAAGTGTCAAGGTCAAGGTCGCACGCCTCACAGGCTGAGTGACTGATCTCTGGTGTTGTTTTGTGTTTTTCGTTGGATTTCCTTCAGTTTGGTGCTTGGTTTTTGTCTATTGTGTTCGTCATGGAGCCGTCGACGTGGTGGTTTTTGTTTGAATCGTCCCATTATTCAGATTCGTTGTGCTGTGTTTTTTTGTTTTCGCCAAGGCTGTGTATTCCATTTCTTCATTGTCAGCCATTTTTCGTTCCAACGTGCACAACAGGTCACAGTGACATTTCTGTTCTGAACTGTGCCAGTCAGCCATTTTCCTCCACTACTTTCACGCTTACGTGCAAAAACGCAGCATGCAACCATCGCCAGCATGTCGGCAGCTGTTGTCCGGGTGAGCGCACTGCCTCGCCTTCTGTTTACTATTCTCGCGATAAACTGGTTGCGATTCCTGCTGCTCCATTTGACCTCTGACCTTGTCTCTCGGCTGCGTGAATTGGAGATTGGGTTCTGTTTGCCAAGGAAACGAACGCGCCGAGGAGGAAGAAGAAAACTGAGGTACATTCAAACTGTTACATCTGTGCGCCCTGCTAGTTTGAAAACTGACTCTTCTCCATCTGTTTCCAGAACAGTCTCCCATATGACCTTCGCCATGCTCCTTCTCTCACATCTTTCAAAACCGGTCTCAAGACCTAACTGTTCAAAAATGCTTTTGAGACAACACTCTATATTCACTATTGATTCTATCATTCCTCCTTATCCCATTGTTGAAAAGGGTGCATGCTGTGTGTGTGTGTGTGTGTGTGTGTGTGTGTGTGTGTGTGTGTGTGTGGGTGGGTGTTTTGTTGTCATGCATAGTTCTGTTTTCCTTTCCATATTTGTGTGTAGTGATGTGGTATGAGATGTGTTATTATGTTATCATGTGGTATTATGCGGTATGATGTGTTTTGCAGTATGAAGTGTGACATATCTGTCCATATGTCTTATGTTATATGTGTACACTATTTGTGGCTGTTCTGTGCGTCTATTATGTGAAGCGCCTTGTGCTCCCTCCTTGTGAGGGAGGAAGGCGCTCAACAAATGTCCAATATTATTATTATTATTATGTCACCGATGGACAAATTCTCCACCTATGCGGAATGCGCGGCTCAACCCCCCAAACTAGAAGATCGGGCAAAAACACAAAATGGAAAGAAAAATGACATGTAGCGCTTATCTAATGACATAACGTCGCATGCGATTTGGGTTTTTAGTCACTTGTAGTTGAGGAACCGGAAGCGTTGCTATGACCACGTCGTTCAACGACTGGGTTAGCGAAGTTGATCCGACAATGTTTGAGTTACGTTAATAAACGTTTAAAACTTTGTCTGGTGTCTGTGAATGCTTCATTGGTGACCCCGACGGGAGTGAGTAGAACCTAGTAGTGACCAGCTATTACCAGCTATATCCACTTCTACGCTCACAGACTCATAGAATCATGTCAATAACAACAGAAGCAATAACAGAACTTGCAGACGCCATACGGCAACAAACTATATCTCAGACAGCAAAATTCCATCCTCAACAATCAGTGGCAGCTGTCGCCTTCAAAGCACCCCCTTTTGGACAACCAACGCATCAGCATGGTTTCTTCGTTTGGAGGCTGTTTTCGCTACCCACACACCTCCCATTACGAATGACTTGACAAAATTTCATCATGTAGTACAACTTCTCGACTCGGATACATCCAGACGTGTACAAGCAGTAGTTGAACGCCCCCCAAACACCCAAAAGTATGAAACACTCAAGGCAGCTCTACTCAAAGCTTTTGAGTACACACAACTACAGAAAGATACCGCCCTTCTGCAAATGCGAGGTCTGGGAGACAAACGACCATCAGAATTATTGCAGTACATGCAAACGATGAATTCCAACCCAGAAACCCTCTTCAGAGCTCTTTTTTAAATCAAATGCCACCAGAAGTCCGAAAGATTCTTGCCCAGTCTCCAAACGAAGAGCTTGAGGTTCTGGCCGAAAAGGCTGACCACATCTTAGAAGTGGATCTCCCAACCCCTGCATTTGTGGCAGCTGCATCAAACCGACCATCAAAAAATGTTTCTAACACTGCTTCAAACCCTTTCACTTTGTGCAAGTACCACGCACGATTCGGAACTGAAGCGAGACGCTGCGAAAACAAAGTCAATGGACGACCGTGTGCAATGGCTCCACAACAACCTAAGTGGAAACGAGATCATAACCAGGCCACCAACATTAACTCCACTGAAATCTCATGACGTTCATGCAGCTACCTCAGTCAACATTAGCACAATCACGGTAGCTGATGTTTTGTCAGGACGCAATTTTCTAGTTGACACGGGGGCTGAAGAATCCGTTTTTCCTGCAAGTGTCGCAGAACGCAAAAAAGCTCGAGGACCCAGTCTGGTTGCTGCCAATGGCTCAGCTATTCCTACTTATGGAACAAGGAATATCCCATTGCAGCTAGGCCATGATGCATCATTTGTTCAAAAGTTTTGGATTGCAGATGTGACTCAGCCAATCCTAGGTGCAGATTTTTTTGCTACCCAAAGACTAGCAATTGACCTCGCTAACAGACGTCTGGTGTCCCTGGATGGAAGTTTGGTAATTCCCGGACAACCGACACGATCGCAAGCAGAAAGAGGCATACACAAGATTCATTCCCGCTACGAAGCAATTGTAGAGGAGTTTCCTGAACTTCTAGTACCTTCTTTCACAGAAAACAAGCATGGTGTATTTCACCACATTCCTACTACGGGTCCCCCTGTACATGCACGTGCACGTCGCCTCGACCATGAGAAATTGACAGCTGCTAAGGCAGAGTTTGACGAAATGGAGCACCTAGATATCGTACGCCGTTCATCTTCCCCTTGGTCATCACCACTGCACATGGTGAAGAAAAGCAATGGCAGCTGGCGTCCCTGTGGAGATTATCGTCGACTAAATGATATAACCAGAGATGACCGCTACCCCCTCCCTCACATCCAGGACCTGAATGCCAACCTTGCTGGAAAAACGATTTTTTCCAAAGTTGATCTTGTTCGCGGCTACAACCAAATCCCAGTTGCACCTGAGGATATTCCAAAAACAGCAGTCATCACCCCATTTGGCCTGTATGAGTTCCTGAAAATGCCGTTTGGTCTGAAAAATGCAGCTCGGGCATTTCAACGCCTCATGGACGGCGTTTTGAAGGACCTGGACTGCGGCTTTGTATATCTCGATGACATTCTTGTTGCAAGCGCTTCACCTGAACAACATGAGGCCGATCTGCGTACCATTTTCAGCCTGCTGACCTCCAACGGTTTAGTGATCAATATCAAGAAATGCGTTTTCGGTCAATCTTCCCTACATTTCCTTGGACATTTAGTCTCAGCAGCCGGAATTGAACCCCTGCCAGAGAAAGTGCGTGCAATAATAGATCTTCCCACTCCTTCTGATAAAAAAGCTCTTGAACGTTTCCTGGGAATGATTAACTTCTACCACAGATTTCTCCCAGGCATCGCGAAGCGTCTTACACCTCTGACTGAGGCTGTCAAAGGCAAACTCAAGAAATTAATATGGACACCTGAATGTCACGCTGCATTCCAGAAGGCCAAATCAGCACTAGCTTCTGCTGTCATGCTTCATCACCCCAACCCGCAATCTCAAACAAAACTTTCTGTGGATGCATCAGACACTGCCATGGGAGCCGAACTGTCACAACAGCAGAATGGTGCCTGGAAACCCATTGCATTCTTCTCCAGGAAACTCACACCAACCCAACAACGTTACTCAACGTTTGATCGTGAACTGTTGGCCATCTACAGCTCAATCCAGCATTTCCGCTACTTCCTGGAAGGAAGAACATTTACGGTGTTCACAGACCACAAACCACTAACTCATGCACTGACAAGCAACACTGACAGATCCCCTCGCCAGGAACGTCAGCTTTGCTACATAGCCGAGTTCACAACAGACATCAGACATATCAGTGGATCAGACAATATCGTACCTGACACACTCTCCAGGGCACCTGTACCTGACCAGGAGCCACTGATTGCTAGTACATCACCAGTCCCTACTGTAGATCTTGCTCAAATGGCAACGGCACAGCAAACCGATCCCAACGTTGCGGACCTACGCTCCAAACCAGGATCCCTACAACTAAAGGACGTCACTCTAGATGGCACCCAAATTCTGTGTGACATTTCTACTGGCCGCCCTCGGCCATTGGTACCTCCAGCATGGACAAAAACTGTATTTGATGTGTTGCACAACCTATGTCACCCTGGACCCAAACCCACCACTCGCGCTATCTCAGCACGCTACATCTGGCCTGGACTTAAAAAAGATGTGAAGAACATGGTCAGGGCTTGTCATGAATGTCAGGCTAGCAAAATTGGACGCCACACCAAAGCTCCACTCTCCCCTTTTGACCCCCCTGATAGACGCTTTGGTAACATACACATAGACCTTGTGGGACCCCTCCCTTCATCAGAAGACTGCACTTATCTGCTTACCATTGTAGACAGATTTACAAGATGGCCAGAAGCTATTCCTCTCCCCAACGCAGAAGCTGTTACATGTGCCAAGGCCTTATTACGTACTTGGATCGCGCGATTTGGGGTCCCAGACACAATTACTTCAGACCAAGGCCGTCAGTTCACCAGCGCGCTGTGGCGGGAGCTGAACATGGTGCTCGGAGTTAAACCTCAAACTACTACAGCGTACCATCCCCAGGCCAACGGCATGGTGGAAAGGTTTCATCGCAGCCTCAAAGCTGCTCTCAAAGCTCGCCTTGACGGACCACGCTGGATGGATGAACTACCAGTCGTGATGCTTGGCATCCGGACAACGTGGAAAGAAGACCTTAACACTACTCCTGTCCTCCTCACCTATGGCACAAACCTCCGAGTGCCTGGCGATTTCCTTCCACCCCCATGTGCAGACAAGGTGTTCCCTTCCAGCGTCTTCGTCCAAGAACTACAGGAAAAACTTAGAAAGCTTTCCCCTTTCACCCCTTCCCATCATGGATCACCAGCGCCATACGTTCCCAAGAACCTGCAGTCTGCGGATCAGGTGTACCTTCGTCACGACGCCCACAAGGGCCCCTTGGTGAGGCCTTACGATGGACCTTTTCCTGTGTTGACCCGTGCTGAAAAACACTTTGACATTTGCAAAAATGGGAAGGCTGTTCGCGTGTCACTGGATCGACTCAAACCTGCTTATGTCCCACAAATTTTTCCCAGACCCGGTCGGGATCCCTGTGTGTCTGAACCACTGGACCCTCATGTTCCTCAAGAGGATCGCACTGCCAAAACGGGTGATGCAGCCGGACCAGATCACACTACCAGATCTGATGATACCCAAGGCAACGCTCGAGCACCTGCCCAGTATCCTTCATCAGATGCTCCAGCACCACAAGTTACAACTCGCACTGGGAGACTAGTGCAGAAGCCCAAGAAGTATCGAACATTTTACCGAGTCCGTCGAATCTGAAATTACAATATAGAAGAGGTCGTCGAACAGACATTTTCTTTACCCTCTTATTATTGATTGATACCTCAAAGACTCCATCAAGCTCATACTTTCCAAATGATATTGGACAGTTGTTAACGAGTCTGTTGATTATACTATTTGTTTTACTTTTGTAGTTTTGCATGCAACACATTGCGCCGTTCTGGGGGGAGCCCTGTAGCGCTTATCTAATGACATAACGTCGCATGCGATTTGGGTTTTTAGTCACTTGTAGTTGAGGAACCGGAAGCGTTGCTATGACCACGTCGTTCAACGACTGGGTTAGCGAAGTTGATCCGACAATGTTTGAGTTACGTTAATAAACGTTTAAAACTTTGTCTGGTGTCTGTGAATGCTTCAACATCAAACATAGACCAGACGTTTCAACAAAACCTAAATGTGACGTCAAAACTGCGGTATCTTCCAAATCAAAGTCAAATGCTCTTCCTCGTGTCCTCATCATTCACGACTCCGTCCTAAATAAAGTGGATGGAAAGAGACTGGGCTCTTCATACGGCTTTCAGGTGGCGACGAGAAAAATCCGTACCATCGACGACTGTAAGACAGCCATTGAAAAATCAAAAGAAGAGCTGACTCCTGAACCTGACTGTGTTGTTCTACATGTGGGGATCTCAGATCTGAAAACAAAGGAGCCCACTGAATGCAGCAAAAATCTAGAAATCTGTGTGAACACTGTAAAAACCCAATTTCCAAAAGCCAGGGTAATGTTAAGCCAGGTCGCTCCTGTGAGAAACCAACACCTAAACGTTAAAAGAGAGCTCCTTAATGTCCTGACCAAAGCGCGACTCCTAAAAGCAGCGAGTGTCGACTACGTTAACAATGAAAATCTTCAAAACATCAGTCACACTCAAGTCAGCCAGGACGACGTCCATCCAACCACCAGAGGGGCGAGCGTTCTGGCCAGAAACTTAGGGAGGCAAATCCACCAGATCTTCTGGGAAAAACCGAGGAGGAGACCAACCCGACAACACCATCAACAAAGACCGGGCTTTCACTCTCCGTTTTTCTTCCCTCCCTGGTCATTTTAGATTCAGCTCAGATTCAGTTCCTCTTCGTTCAGTTCTCAGCTATATTGTTTTACCTAATTATTTACTTGTTTACATACTTCGTTTTTATGCTATTTGTTTCTTTTGATTCCAAGTTAAAAGAATATCTAATTATCTAAACGTAGCATATTGCTCCAAACTTATTCAATCGTTCCTCATGAAGACGTGTGTAGTAAGTGATATCAACATTTTTCAGTGGAACACACGTTCCATTGTTAAAAACATCTCATATTTGAGTAACTATCTCTATCCTAAAAACATCCATGTCATGCTTCTACAGTCGTTGAACACCATCAAAACCAAATTACCAAAAATATCCGGTTTTTATTATCCACCCATATGTGACTCTGTAAATGACGGTGGCCGTATACAACAGCTATATATATTCGTGAAGGACTATCCTACTGTGAAAGATCATCACCAGTACCAAAATCTATCGCATTTATTTCATCATGTGCAATCATTATAAAATTTTCCTCATCGTTAGTTGTGAATATGGCCTCTGTATACTTACCAAGAGGTCCAGACTCTGTGAACACTGAATGGCTAAGACAATTTCAAGATCAGGACGACAAGTGGATAATTGGAGGTGATTTTAATGCGTATGCCCCATTTTGGGAAAAGTATTGTACAAACATAACAAGCAACAGGTTGATTGACAATATTGTAGATTCCAATTTATATTTACTAAACAACGGACACGTTACCCGTATCCCCGATATACCAACGCACAGACCCACAGCTATTGACCTCACTTTAATCTCACCATCCCTAGCCCCACACGCCAGTGGCAAACAGAGGATGACTTGTTGGGATCAGATCACATCCCCATACGTCTTACCCTAAACCATACTACTGAAATAGACGCCATACCACAAGATAGTTTACCCAAGTTTAATTATAAAAATGCAGACTGGGCCAGTTTTAAGACAATCCTTGAAAAGACAAGAACAGATCTATCTGAAACAATGAATATAAACGAAATGTACGCAGTTTTCTGTAACTCACTCTTAAGGGCTGCTACCATTTCAATTCCAAAACTTACAGTGTCGAAAAAAGGAAAACATCATGGAAATGTCTGGTGGAATGAGGATTGTCAAAAGGCAGTGAACGAAAAGAAAGAAAAATACAAAATCTATTTAGCAAACAGGTCACCTGAAAATCATACAGCGATGAAAAGTGCCAACATTAAGTGCAACAGAATCATAGAGCAAGCCAAAGAACAACACTGGACATCTTTTTGTAAATATGAAGTAAATGACCACAAAGACATGATAAAGATTTGGGAAAAACTAAAATTAATGAAAAACGGGATCAAGTTGCCATCAATTCCAGTAAAGCTAGAAAATAACCCTTTTCCTAGTTCATTAGAGAAAGCAGAAGCTTTTGCAGACGTATTTGCTGAGGCCTGTCGTGTAGAAGGACTTCCTGTCTCTGATAGAAATTATAGGGAACGAGAAGAAAAGAAAGATGTATATAAGGATCCTGCCTCTGACAATAATCACTACATAAATGCATCACTCACACTTCAAGAATTAAAAGATGCCATTCAGTCAATTCCAAGTGAAAAGACATCAGTTGGACCAGATGCAATTTCCAATGAGATGCTGAAAAATTTACCAGAAAATTTTATAATCTTACTACATAACATATTTAAAATATGCTGGAATAGTGGGAAAATGCCTAACAACTGGAAAGAAACAATAGTGGTTCCCGTACTAAAACCAGGTAAATGTAATACTGATTTGAAAAACTACAGGCCAATTGCATTAACATCACACGTATGTAAACTAATGGAGAAGATAATCTTAAAGAGATTGATGCACTATTGTGAAAAGAATAAAATAATACCAGTAAATCAGGCAGGATTTCGGAAAGGCAGGTCACCAGTAGAAATCCTAACAAAGCTAACTACTAACATAAAACAACAATTTGCAAGACGTCAATGCGTTTTAGCTACATTTTTTGATATAACTAAAGCATACGATCAAGTGTGGCACTCCCGATTGTTATTTAAATTTAAAAGTATTGGGCTGACAGGTCACGTCTTTGACTATGTGAAGTGTTTCCTAGAAAACAGAGTATTTCAAACGAGGATTGAAAATGTATATTCCACAAAACGAATTCTTCAAAAGGGTATCCCTCAGGGATCCGTTATAGCTCCCCTTCTTTTCATGATATTAATGCATGACTTACCCAATAAATTATCTAAACATGTAGTTTTAGCTCAATATGCTGACGATTTGTGCATGTGGATGCAGGTAAATATGAAAAGGAAAACTCCTTTGCGCTGTATTAATTATACACGCAAATGTTACCAATTAGAACTTGATAAAATAATAATAATAATAATAATAAATGGTTATTTATGAGCGCTTTCCACTTGCACAAAGCGCTTTACAACAACAATAAAAAGTAAAACAAGCACACGAACTCACAGACACACACCAACACACACACAAACACGCACAGACACACACACACAAACCACACACACACGCACGCACGCACGCACACAAACACACACGCGCACGCACTCACACCCAAAAACACGCACATCAAGAATACAGAGCGGCAGAAAGAGGGTCTACAAGAAATGTTGCTGGAAGAGAAAAGTCTTCAGACTAGTTTTAAAGGAGGGAAATGAAGGGCTGTGACGGAGATTGTGAGGCAAGGAGTTCCACATCTGCACAGCAGATGATGAAAAAGCTCGACCACCATGCCTCTCTCGTTTATATTTCTGTCAGAGAGATATGATCGAAACCAGTTGAGCACGATATTTGTAATTCCAAATGTTGTATTCAGGCGTGAGAGAAGGATGTCATGATCTATTGTGTCAAAGGCAGCACGATACATGGTAGAAAATGGACTGCATCTATCCCTGGGAAAAACAAAAATAGTTTTGTTTAATAGTGGAGCAAACCCAGCAAATATTCCCACTTTCAAACTGGGAGACACTCTTCTTCAGTTTAACGAATCAATTAAATTCTTAGGAGTTTTCCTTACAGCAAAATTATCTTGGAATCAGCATATTGAATACTTGTTAACCAAAGCTAGAAAAGTTTAAATTTCTCAAAAAATAGTTCGCAAACAGACATGGGGTCAAGATTCATCAATACTTGTTCATCTTTGTAAATCGCTTGTTAGATCTAAATTAACCTATGCCCAAGAAATCTTCAGTGCACCGAAACACTTACTAAAAAAACTACAGAGCATAGATTGTAAAGGTTTCAAACTTGCGCTGGGTCTTCCAATGCATGCTTCCTGTCTTCGTACATATAATGAAATCGATCTGTTACCACTTGAAGAGCAAAGGAAAGTCGCTTCTACTAAATTTTTGTTAAGAAATACCACCGTAGAAAACATCACAGAAACAGAAACTAAACTGAGATCAGATACCGACTTTCCAAAAAGAGCTAAATCAATATCTTCACAGGTCACACTTGCAACATACACATCTGACGTCATGAAAGGCTCAGGAATTGATCTAGACGTAGATCCTGTATCTATAAGACCTTCCTTTTCGCCAGTACCCAGTTGGGAACTCCATAGAGCACAATTTGACGTACACCACACTAATTTAAAAAAAGAAGACAATATAAACTTACTGGCAAGTCAGGTTAAATGTCATATAGACGACTTATATCCCAATCACTTGAAAATTTACACTGATGGATCAGTAATTGAAAGAAAAGCAGGCTCAGCGTTTTTAATACCTACTCTCAAAATTGAAAAATCTTTCAATATAGGACTTGATAAATCTGTCTTTACAGCTGAACTCTTTGCAATATTAATGGCTTTAAAATTTATGATAAGTCTTCCTCGGACAATTTTTCAGATATTTTTTTGCGTCGATTCAAAATCAGTACTTCAGGCTCTTAAATTATCAAAATTACAAACAAGACTTGAAATGATTCTGGAAATTAGTCACTTGATTCATGGTTTATCTTCAGAAGGCACTGATATTACTTTCTGCTGGATACCTTCTCATAGTTCTTTTTATTATAATGATAAAGTTGATAGGGCTGCCAAACGGGGAGCTAATAACTCACCAGATTCAAACAATATCCAGCTTTCTCTTTCGTTGCACGAGAATTACACTTTAGTGGACAACTATGTCTGGAAGCAGTTCCAATTAAAACAGAAAAAGTATGATAAATGTCACATGAACTTTGAAGTCAGCAAAATACTTAAGCAGCTTCCTGCCAACAGACTTATACAATCTCTTATGTACAGATGGAAACTTGATGCATTCAAAACAAAATACACCAAGAACATAGTGTGTTTGTGTAGAAAGAAGATAACACATAGTCATATTCTTTCTTGCGTTAGGGTAAAACGACATATTCCTACACTATCTATGAGTACAGTTTCTGACATATTTGCCTCATCATCATTACTATATGATTTTTTTGTTAGCCTGTCAAAAAGTCCTATAGCGAATTACCTTTAAAATACTATTTCACTTGTTCACTGTTATAGTTAGTCAATTCTTGGTTTTATTTTTTATTCATTTCTTCTAGAAATGTATCAATTTTGTTTGTTACTTAGTTAGTTTATTTAAATCGTTAATTATGGTAACGTCATTTGTTAGTTTTACCTTCCCCTCCTCGAAACAGTTGTTTTCTGGATCATCTTTTCTCAAAACCAAAATTGACAATTTTCAAACGTCCTCTTCACTCCTCCTCTATCACCCCCCCCCTTCTTTTTTGTTTTTTTGTTGTTGTTTTTGTGTGTGTGTGTGTCTAAAATCACTTTAGTGAATAGACATTAAATCAAAGACCACCACCACACACAAACATACACACACACATACACACGCACAAACACTCACACACACACACTCTCTCTCTCGCTCTCTCTTTCTCTCTCTCTCTCTTCTCTCTCAGACTTAGCTAGACAGGCTATACAAGATCACATTTTTATGTTGGTAAGACTATCTGTTAATTCCATTTGTGACATGACCCAAGCCCCATGATATCCATAAAACCATCAATCACATGGGGCATTCACAGAACAGATGGAGAATAGATACACACGGCTTTCAGACAAATACATATTTCTCTGGCACTTCACAATGGAACCTCAGGCCGCACGGGGTGAGGGTGAGGGGGGCTGTGTGTGTCTGAGAGAGAGAGAGGGGGGGGGGATTGTCTCAGAAATCAGATGGAATTCGTGAGAGAAGAGAGAGAGAGGGGGGGGGGTGGGACAGAGAGATTGTCTCAGAAATCAGATGGATTCATGTGTTTATGTGTGTGAATGTGTGTGTGAGTGTGTGTGTGTGTGTGTGTGTGTGTTATGTGTGTGTGTGTGAGTGTGTGTGTGTGTGTGTGTGTAAGAGAGAGACAGACAGACAGAGAGAGAGAGTTTGTCTCAGAAATCAGATGGAATTCGTGAGAGAGAGAGAGAGGGAGGGAGGGGGGGAGACAGAGAGATTGTCTCAGAAATCAGATGGATTCATGTGTTTTATGTGTGTGTGTGTGTGTGTGTGTGTGTGTGTGTGTGTGTGTGTGTGTGTGCGTGCGTGCGTGCGTGTGTGTGTGTGTGTGTGTGTGTAAGAGAGAGAGAGACAGACAGAGAGAGAGAGTTTGTCTCAGAAATCAGATGAAACCCGTAGAGAGAGAGGAGAGAGAAAGAAAGAAAGAAAGACAGACAGACAGACAGACAGACATTTTGTTTCAGAAATCAGATGAAACACGTAAAGAGAGGGGGCGGAGAGAGAGAGAGAGACAGACAGACAGACAGACAGAGCTAGAGAGAGACAGAGAGAGATAGAAAGAAGAGAAGAGAGAAAGACATAAACAGACATAAAGAGACAGACAGACAGACAGACAAGCAGGCAGACAGACAGACAGACAGACAGACAGACAAGAGTTTGCCTCACAAATCAAATGGAACTCAAGGAGTGTGTTTTCACGTTTGTGTGGTGAGTGGTTTAGATGCGAAATGGTCAGAGAGTGATTCGTTTTGATTTTGTTTCCGTTTTGTTTCTGTTCCGTTTATCATGGCAGTCGTGTGGTGTGACCCAGGCTGATCTGAAGGCCGAGTGGCCAAGACTCTGGTCCTCCAATTGTACCGTCTGGGTTCAGACCTTTGGGACTGGGGTGATGAAGGGTGGTGATTTGAGAGAAGAAAAATGTTAAACAACAAATATAAAAAATGAGGGGGGGGGGGGGGGACAGCAAAACTTTCCTCTCGGTTTGTGTCATCATCATTATCATCACCATCGTCGTCATCATCATTGTCATCGGCGTCGGCGTCGTCACAATCGTCGTCGTCGTCGTCATCATCATCATTATCATCATCGTCGTCGTCGTCGTCGTCATCATCACCATCGTCGTCATCGTTATTGTCACCATCATCATCATTATCGTCGTCGTCGTCATCATCATTATCGTCATCATCATCGTCGTTATCATCATCGTCGTCGTCGTCATCGTTATCGTCACCATCATCATCGTCGTCGTTACCATCATCATCGTCGTCGTCGCAGCCATCATCATCGTCGTCGTCGTCACCATCATCATTATCGTCGTCGTTAGTAGTCACCATCAACATCGTTGTCGTCATCATCATTGTCGTCGTCGTCGTCATCACCATCGTCATCATTATCGTCATCATTGTCGTTGTCGTCGACGTCATCGGCATGATCATTATCGTCGTTATCATCATCATCATTACCATCTTTGTCGTCGTCATCTCATCGTCATCATGATGTAACATGTCACATGGCGTTGACGATCATTGGACCTCCATACACTGCAAAAGCACATCTCCCACACCCTTTACCTCCCAGCCGCTCTGCAAGTCCGTCCAGTATTTTCTCCCTGGGTCTACCTGGTGCTCTTTTTCCCCTCCACCTTTCCTGTTGTGACTAGGTACTCAAATCTCTCTTGCCTCATAAAACGTCCTATAAATGTTTCTCCTACTCCACAAAACAACGGGGACGTTTTGTTGTTTTTCTTGTAGTTTTTGTATTTGTTTTTTTGATATTTGTCCTTTTGTTGTCTGATGTTTACGCTTGACAAAGGCCAGTTGGACACAAATGTGCGCCTGTCTTGTCTGGTTGTATCAAATACACGTTGTCTTTCTGTTTTCCTGTTTTTTTGGTTCCTGTTTAATTGAACGCGGGCAGTCACGATTGTTTTGAATTACAAAGGATATTACCAATTATCAATGCATGATGCGATGTTGCATTTTACATGAAAAGGAGAAGAGTGGCAGAATGGTTCAGACGTTTGCCTGCCAATAACTAAACTCGAGGTTCCTGGGTTCGTCTCCCGTTGAGGCCTCGACGTTTCTCCTCAGTTTGACCGGAAAATCGAACTGAACGTCTAGTCTAGTTCTCCGGAAAGTGACGAAGAACGAGTCGGACCCGTGTGCCTTCTGATCTGTGCATCATCATCATCATCATCATCATCATCATCATCATCATCATCATCATCATCATCATCATCATCAGGTGCCCTGCCGCATGGCGTTGGCGATCATGGACTTCCAACCATCTCTTACTCTCGTTGCCCCCAGCATCTCCCCCACCCTCCTCATCCCCAGCCACTCTGCAAGTCCGTCCAGCAGTCTCTCTCTGGTGCTCTCTTTCCCTCCAGCTTTCCCGTTGTGACCAGGTGCTCCAAATCACCCTTCCTCATAAAATGGCCAATAAATGTTGCCTGTCTTTTCCTAATCTTCCTTATGAGTGATCTACCTGTGTCTGCCTCCATCAAGACTGTCTCGTTTGTTTTCTTTGCTGTCCATGGTACTCTCAACATCGTTGTTAGAAACCACATCTCGGCTGCCTCAATCTTGTTCTGGCTTTGCTTGTTGACTGTCCACGCCTCGCATCCGTACAACAGTATTGGTTCTATATAACATTCAAGGACTCTCTCTCTGATGTTAATTGATAGGCATTTGTTGGTAAGAATGCTTGTCATCTTCTTGAATGCTGTTTTGGCTTGGCCGATTCTGCCAGCTATTTCCGATGTGCATCTGATGAAATGACCGTTCCCAGGTATTTGAACTTATTAACCTGTGCCATTTGCTGTTATTTTGCATGATAATTACATAATTATAATAATTACAATATTTATATAGCGCAAAATCTTGATAAAATCAAATCTAAGCGCTGAAGCAGACACACACGCAGGCACGCACGCCCGCACACACACGCACGCACACACACAGACACACACACACACACACACACACACACACACACACACACACACACACCCACACACACGCATGGCTATAAATGGGGAGAAAGAATAAAAGCAATAAAAGCAAGAATAAAAGCAATGGAAAATTATAGAGAGCATAGCATACAATTATATATTATAACCATGTGATTCCCTCCGAGCGGAGACAGGCTGCAGAGGGGAGGGTTGAGTGAGGTTAGGATTTTATGCAGGAGAGAAAAGGTGAGTTTTGAGAGCGGACTTGAAGGAGACAAAAGTAGGTTGCTGACGGACTGAGAGAGGAAGTTTGTTCCAGGAGAGTGGACCAGAAACAGAGAAGGCTCGTGGACCATAGGTATTGAGCTTAGTGCGTGGAAAGCGAAGAGTCAGAGGATCAGAGGCAGAGCGGAGGGTACGTGAGGG
>CM060315.1:91649755-91654755 GCA_030674185.1 Monoplex corrugatus
TGTGTCTGTGTGTGAGGGGGGGGGGGTAGAGTGAGAGAGAGAGAGTCAGACAGAAAGAGACTGAGAGCGCGAGCGAGAGCGAAAGAGAGAGAGAGAAACAGAGCAGACAGTGTATAAGAGAGAGAGAGAGAGAGAGGAGAGAAGAGAGGAAGACAGACAGACAGACAGACAGAGAGAGAGAGAGAAAATCAGACAGAGACTGAGAGGCCGAGCGAGAGCGAAAGAAAGAGACAGACAGACACTGTGTGTGTGTGTGTGTGTGTGTGTGTGTGTGTGTGTGTGTGTGTGTGTGTGTGTGTGTGTGTTGTGTATGTGTATGTGTATGTGTATGTGTGTGTGTGTGTGTCTTGTGTGTGTGTGTTGTGTGTGTGTGTGTGTGTGTGTGTGTATGTGTGTAAGAAAGAGAGTCAGACAGACAGGGACTGAGACAGCGAGTGAGAGCGAAAGAGAGACAGACAGACAGACAAACTGAATGTGTGTGTGTGAGAGAGAGACAGTCAGACAGAGAGAGAATGAGAGAGCGAGCGAGAGCGAAAGAAAGAGAGACAGACAGACAGAATGTGTGTATATGTGTGTCAGGGGGGGGGGGAGATAGAGAGAAAGAGAGAGAAAAGAGAAAAAGAGAGGAGAAAGAGAGAGAAAGAGAGGAAGAGAGAAAGAGAGAGAAAGAAGGAGAGAGAGAGAGAGGGAGCGAGAGCGAAAGAAATAGAAAGAAAGAGGGACAGACAGTGTGTGTGTGTGTGTGTGTGTGTGTGTGTGTGTGTGTGTGTGTGTGTGTGTTGCTGAGGGGGGAGTGAGAGGGGGACGTTGACGGTCAGAGGAGAGCACTTGGTGATGGAAAATAACCCTCTGGAGATGTGTACCAAGCAGCAGAGGTTGTGGAACAAAATGAAATATTGGAATAATTCCATAGCTTGACCCCAACTTTGAGAGAGAGAGGGAAAGAGAGAGAGGGGGGAGAGAGAGAAGGAGAAAGGGAGAGGGAGAGAGAGCAGGAAGAGAAGAGAGGGAGAGAAAGAGAGGGAGAGAGAGGGAGAGAGAAAGAGAGAGGGAAGGAGAGTGGGAGAGAAAGGAGAAAGGGAGAAGAGAGAAGGAGAGAGAAAGAGAGAGGGAGAGGAAGAGAGAGAGAGGGAAAGAGAGGGAAAGAGAGAGGGAGAGAGGAGACAGAGGGGGAGGAGAGAGAGAGAGAGCGGCAGAGACTTACAGAGAAAGAGACAGGGAGAGAGAAAGAAAGAGGGTTAGAAGAAGAGAGAGAGGAAGAGACACAGAGAGGAAGAGACACTCAGAGAGGAAGAGGGAGAGAGGGAGGGAGAGAAGAAGAGACAGAGGAAGAGAGAGAGGAAGAGAGAGAGAGGAAGACAGAGAGAGGAAGAGAGAGCAGATGAGAGAGAGAAAGAGAGAGAAGGGAGAAGAGAGAGAGAGAAAGAGAGAGAGAGAGGAAGACAGAGAGAGGAAAAGAGCAGACGGGAGAGAGGAAGAGAGAGAAGAGACAGACAGACAGACAGACATGCACAGAGAGACAGAGAGAGAACGAGAGAAGTCAGGAGAGAGAGAGAAAGAGAGAGAGACAGACAGACAGACAGACATGCACAGAGAGACAGAGAGAGAACGAGAGAAGTCAGGAGAGAGAGAGAAAGAGAGACAGACAGACAGACATGCACAGAAAGACAGAGAGAACGAGAGAAGTCAGGAGAGAGAGAGAAAGAGAGACAGACAGACAGACATGCACAGAGAGACAGAGAGAGAAACGAGAGAAATCAGGAGAGAGAAAGAGAGACAGACAGACAGACATGCACAGAGAGACAGAAAGAGAACGAGAGAAGTCAGGAGAGAGAGAGAGAGAGAGAAAGAGAGAGACAGAGACAGACAAAGAGAGAGAGAGAAGAGAGACAGACAAGACAGACAGAGAGACAAGGAGACAGACAGGAGAGAGACAAGGAGACGCAGATGACAGAGACAGAAGAGAACAAGACAGGAGAGAGAAGAGAGAGGAGAGACAGACAGACATGCACAGAGAGACAGCAGAGAGAGAACAAGAGAAAGTAGAGGAAGAGAGAGAGAGAGAGAGAGAGACAGAGAGAGAAAGAAAGAAGAGACAGAGAGACAGAAGAGAGAGACAGAGAGAGAGAGAGAAACAGAGAGAGACAGAGAGCAGAGAGAAACAAGTAGAGAGAAGAAGAGAGAAGAGAGAGAGGATGAGAGAGAAAGAGAAGAGAGAAGAGACGAGAGAGACGAAGAGAGAGAGCGAGACAGAGAGGACAGAGAGAGAAGAAGAGACAGAGACAGAGAGACACAAGAGACAAACAGACAGGACAGGGAGGACAGAGGAGAACACAACAACACACACAACACACATAGTAAGAAACACAACAAACAGACAACACAACAGAGGACAACACACACACACACACACAACACACACACACACACACACACACACACACACACACACACACACACACAGAGTGAAAACATCAGCCATTTCACAACCGGTACAACAGACAATCAGCTAAGGACACATTACACAACACACTACATACACATTACAATGACAATGATGTTATCACGTAAAGCATTAGGTAGAGGCAAGGCTTAACAAGAGACAGAAAGTACAGGAAAATACTGTTGAATACTAAAATTAAGATAACATTACAATGAAATCAAGAAACGTACACAGTCAGCACTTAGAGATAGAAGGCAGGGAGGGAGAGAGGAGAGAGAGAGAGTCCGAGAAAGAGAGAGAGTCCGAGAAAGAGAAAGAGTCCGAGAAAGAGAGAGAGAGTCCGAGAAAGAGAGAGAGAGTCCGAGAAAGAGAGAGAGAGAGTCCGAGAAAGAGAAAGAGAGCCCGAGAAAGAGAGAGAGTGAGAGAGAGAGTCCGGAGAAGAGAGAGAGAGAGAGTCCGAGAAAGAGTGAGAGAGAGAGTCTGAGAAAGAGAGAGAGAGTCCGAGAAAGAGAGAGAGAAAGAGAGTCCGAGAAAGAGAGAGAGGGAGAGAGAGAGAGTCCGAGAAAGAGAGAGAGAGAGAGAGTCCAAGAAAGAGAGAGAGAGATTCCGAGAAAGAGAGAGTCCGAGAAAGAGAGAGAGTCCGAGAAAGAGAGAGAGAGAGAGTCCGAGAAAGAGAGAGAGAGAGAGTCCGAGAAAGAGAGAGAGGGAGAGAGAGAGAGAGTCCGAGAGAGAGAGAGTCTGAGAAAGAGAGAGTCCGAGAAAGAGAGAGAGAGAGAGAGTCCGAGAAAGAGAGAGAGAGAGAGAGTCCGAGAAAGAGAGAGAGAGAGACTGAGAAAGAGAGAAAGTCCGAGAAAGAGAGAGAGTCTGAGAAAGAGAGAAAGAGAGAGAGAGTCCGAGAAAGAGAGAGAGAGAGAGTCCGAGAAAGAGAGAGAGAGTCCGAGAAAGAGAGAGAGTCCGGAGAAAGAGAGAGAGTCCGAGAAAGAGAGAGAGTCCGAGAAAGAGAGAGAGAGAGTCCGAGAAAGAGAGAGAGTCCGAGAAAGAGAGAGAGAGTCTGAGAAAGAGAGAGAGAGAGAGTCCAAGAAAGAGAGAGAGAGAGTCCAAGAAAGAGAGAGAGAGAGTCCAAGAAAAGAGAGAGAGAGAGTCCAAGAAAGAGAGAGAGAGAGAGTCCGAGAAAGAGAGAGAGAGAGTCCGAGAAAGAAAGAGAGAGAGAGAGAGTCCGAGAAAGAGAGAGAGAGAGTGTGTGTCCGAGAAAGAGAGAGAGTCCAAGAGAGAGAGAGTGTCCGAGAAAGAGAGAGAGAGTGTCCGAGAAAGAGATAGAGAGAGAGTCCGAGAAAGAGAGAGAGAGAGTCCGAGAAAGAGAGAGAGAGAGTCCGAGAAAAGAGAGAGAGTCCGAGAAAGAGAGAGAGAGAGTCCGAGAAAGAGAGTCCGAGAAAGAGAAAGAGAGAGTCCGAGAAAGAGAGAAGAGAGAGTCCGAGAAAGAGAGAGAGAGAGTCCGAGAAAGAGAGAGAGAGAGTCCGAGAAAGAGGAGAGTCCGAGAAAAGAGAGAGAGAGAGTCCGAGAAAAGAGAGAGTCCGAGAAAGAGAGAGAGAGGAGTCCGAGAAAAAGAGAGAGAGAGAGTCCGAGAAAGAGAGAGAGAGTCCGAGAAAGAGAGAGAGAGTCCGAGAAAGAGAGAGAGAGTCCGAGAAAGAGAGAGAGAGTCGAGAGAGAGAGAGTCTGAGAAGAGAGAGAGAGTCCGAGAAAAGAAGAAAGAGAGGAGTCCGAGAAAGAGAGAGAGTCCAGAAAGAGAAGAGAGAGAGTCCGAGAAAGAGAAGAGAGAGGAGTCTGAGAAAGAGAGAGAGAGAGTCTGAGAAAGAGAGAGAGAGTCTGAGAAAGAGAGAGAGTCCGAGAAAGAAAGAGAGAGAGAGAGAGTCCAAGAAGAGAAGAGAGAGAGAGTCCAAGAAAGAGAAAGAGAGAGAGTCGGAGGAGAGAGAAGAGAGAGAGTCGAGAAAGAAAGAGAGAGTCCGAGAAAGAGAGAGAGAGAGTCCGAGAAAGAGTAGAGAGAGAGTCCGAGAAAGAGAGAGAGAGTCTGAGAAAGAGAAAAGAGAGGAGTATCGAGAAGAGAGAGAGAGTCCGAGAAAGAGAGAGAAGAGTCCGAGAAAGAGAGAGAGAGGAGTTCCGAAAAGAGAGAGAGAGAGTCCGAGAAAGAGAGAGAGAGAAAGTCCGAGAAAGGAGGAGTCGAGAAGGAGGAGAGTCCGAGAAAGAGAGAGAGAGAGAGTCCGAGAAAGAGAGAGGAGGAGTCGAGAAGAGTACAGAAAGAGTCGAGAAGAGAGAGAGAGAGTCCGAGAAAGAGAGAGAGAGCGAGAGAGAGAGAGAGTCCGAGAAAGAAGAGAGAGTCCGAGAAAGAGGAGAGAGGTCCGAGAAAGAGAGAGAGAGGTCCGAGAAAGAGAGAGAGAGAGTCGAGAAAAGAGAGAGAGAGAGAGAGATTGAGAAGAGAGAGAGTCCGAGAAAGAGAGAGAGAGATCCGAGAAGAGAGAGAGTCCGAGAAAGAGGAGAGAGAGTCCGAGAAGAGAGAAGAGAG
>CM060315.1:91659755-91667255 GCA_030674185.1 Monoplex corrugatus
ACCACATTCGTGTGTCTAAACCACATTCGTGTGTTAACATCCCAGATATCGATACGCATGTTAAAATTCGTGGTCAACCTCATACAGTGTTAGCGCTACGAAAACACACGTGACAAACACAATCTCTCAAACCAAGGCTCACAAACCGAAGGTGGAGCTAAACCTACTCGCGTGGCAAACGACGGGTTCGTCTGTAATGTGTAGCAATAGAAGGTGAGATTCGTACTGTCGTGAACGTCACGTTCTGTATGTTAGCCTAATAAATGGTGGTAACGTACATGTGTGGCAACGTACGTCTGTATGTATACGCCAATAGAAGGTGGAGTATCGACTGTGTGCAACGTACTGAGCCTGTCATGTTAGCATTAGAAGTGGAGAATGCTACCGTCACAAACGTACCACTGTATGTTAGCCAAAGAAGGTGGAGTATGCGTACTGTGTGGCAACGTACGTCGTCTGTATGTTAGCCAATAGAAGGTGGAGTATGCGTACTGGTGGGAACGTACCGTCTGTATGTTAGCCAATAGAAGGTGGAGTATGCGTACTGTGTGGCAACGTACCGTCTGTATGTTAGCCAATAGAAGGTGGAGTATGCGTACTGTGTGGCAACGTACTGTCTGTATGTTAGCCAATAGAAGGAGTATACGTACTGCGTGGGAACGTACCGGGTACGTCTGTATGTTAGCCAATAGAAGATGGAGTATGCGCACTGCGTGGGAACGTACCGTCTGTATGTTAGCCAATAGAAGGTGGAGTATGCGTACTGTGTGGCAAGTACCGTCTGTATGTTAGCCAATAGAAGGTGGAGTATGCGTACTGCGTGGCAACGTACCGTCTGTGTGTTAGCCAATAGAAGGTGGAGTATGCGTACCGCGTGGCAACGTACCGTCTGTATGTTAGCCAATAGAAGGTGGAGTATGCGTACCGCGTGGGAACGTACCGGGTACGTCTGTATGTTAGCCAATAGAAGGTGGAGTATGCGTACCACGTGGGAACGCACCGTCTGTATGTTAGCCAATAGAAGATGGAGTATGCGTACTGCGTGGGAACGTACCGGGTACGTCTGTATGTTAACCAATAGAAGGTGGAGTATGCGTACCACGTGGGAACGTACCGTCTGTATGTTAGCCAATAGAAGGTGGAGTATGCATACCACGTGGGAACGTACCGTCTGTATGTTAACAATAGAAGGTGGAGTATGCGTACCACGTGGCAACGTACCGTCTGTATGTTAGCCGATAGAAGATGGAGTATGCGTACCGCGTGGCAACGTACCGTCTGTATGTTAGCCAATAGAAGGTGGAGTATGCGTACCGCGTGGCAACGTACCGTCTGTATGTTAGCCAATAGAAGGTGCAGTATGCGTACTGCGTGGGAACGTACCGGGTACGTCTGTATGTTAGCCAATAGCAGGTGGAGTATGCGTACTGCGTGGGAACGTACCGGGTACGTCTGTATGTTAGCCAATAGAAGGTGCAGTATGCGTACTGCGTGGGAACGTACCGGGTACGTCTGTATGTTAGCCAAAGAAGGTGGAGTATGCGTACCGCGTGGCAACGTACCGTCTGTATGTTAGCCAATAGAAGGTGCAGTATGCGTACCGCGTGGCAACGTACGGTCTGTATGTTAGCCAATAGAAGGTGCAGTATGCGTACTGCGTGGGAACGTGCCGGGTACGTCTGTATGTTAGCCAATAGAAGAAGGAGAAGGAAAGAAAGAAAAGAGAAAAGAAAAATAAATAAATCAATCAAATTGGAGCTTAGGAAAAGGGGGAAAAGGTTATCTGACTTGCGGCTGTGATTTGGCCTGTTTTTTGTTTGTTTGTTTGTTTGTTTGTTTGTTTGTTGTTTTTTGGTTTGCTTCTTTGGATTTGTTTACTTCTCTCTCTCTCTCTCTCTCTCTTTCTCTGTCTTTGTCTGTCTCTGTCTGTCTGTCTCTCTCATTTTTTCTTTCTCTCTCTCTCTCTGTCTTTCTCTGTCTGTCTATGTCTCTCTCTGTCCCTCTCTCTCTCTCTGTCTGTCTATGTCTCTCTCTCTCTCTTTCTTTCTCTCTGTCTGTCTGTCTCTGTCTCTGTCTATGTCTCTATCTCTGTCTCTCTCTTTCTCTCTCTCTCTGTCTCTCTCTGTCTCTCTCTGTCTCTCTGTCTGTCTGTCTATGTCTCTATCTCTGTCTCCCTACTCTCCTCCCATTCATCACTGACATCATCAACACTTCTCTTCAAACTGGAACTGTCCCAGATTCTTTCAAGTCTGCTATTGTTCACCCTCTCCTCAAGAAACACAATTTAGATCCAAATGAACTGAAAAATTACCGGCCTATCTCTAATCTCTCTTTCTTGTCAAAACTCCTTGAAAAAGTCGTCCTCAACCAGCTGAACTCTCACCTGTCTGCCAACAATCTCCTCAATCCTTTCCAGTCAGCCTACCGCCAGTGCCATAGCACTGAAACTGCCCTACTACACATTCTCAACAATCTCCTCCTTGCAACTGATACTGGCAAAGTCTCTCTCCTCACACTCCTTGATCTGTCTGCAGCCTTCGATACCATTGACCATGGTATTCTCCTTTCTAGACTTCATCATACTTTTGGCATCTCTGACATTGCTCTCTCCTTTTTCACTTCGTATTTATCAAACAGAAAACAAACTGTTCTCATCAATGGCACTTACTCTCAACCTGCATACCTGACCTGTGGTGTTCCACAAGGATCTGTCCTTGGCCCTGTTCTTTTCACTCTTTACACTTCCCCCCTGTCCACCATCATCAACTCCCACTCTATAAAACACCACTTCTATGCTGATGACACCCAACTTCAAGACAGTGACTCACCTGATAATATACAGCGCCTGTTGACTCGCACCACTGAGTGTTACTCGGACATTAAGAACTGGATGACGTTCAACAAACTTCAGCTTAATGAGACAAGACAGAAGCTATCCTCATTGGCACCCGTCAGAAACTTTCTCAGCTGCCTCCTCTTTCTCTCCCATTATGTAACACATCAGTCCCAATTTCTGATTCAGCTAAAAACCTTGGTGTCTGCATTGACTCTACCCTCTCCATGAACAACTTTGTTTCTCAAACTGCCAGATCTTGCTACTATCATCTCCATCGTATAAGGCTGATCAGGAAGTATCTCTCTGTGGAAACAACTGCAAAACTCGTTCTCTCCTTCATAATGTCTCGCATTGACTATTGCAATTCACTCCTGTCTGGTCTTCCTGCCTCCACCATTCACATCCTACAGCGCATTCAAAACAATGCTGTACGCCTTGTACTCAAAAAGAAAAAAGCTGACCACATATCTCCTCTCCTGGCACAACTTCACTGGCTCCCTGTATCAAAGCGCATACAGTACAAACTAGACACCATGTGCTACAAAAGCCTCAATAACGCAGCCCCCCATTACCTGTCAAGCCTACTTGAGATCTATCTTCCCTCACGTACCCTCCGCTCTGCCTCCGATCCTCTGACTTTTCGCTTTCCACGCACTAAGCTCAATACCTATGGTCCACGAGCCTTCTCTGTTTCTGATCCACTCTCCTGGAACAAACTTCCTCTCTCAGTCCGTCAGCAACCTACTTTTGTCTCCTTCAAGTCCGCTCTCAAAACTCACCTTTTCTCCTCCGCATAAAATCCTAACCTCACTCAACCCCCCCCCCCCCCCCTCTGCAGCCTGTCTCCGCTCGGAGGGGAATCACATTGTTTTCTTCTCTCTCTCTCTTTTTCTCATGTCTGTCTATGTCTTTCATGTTATGTCTATGTCTTCTTCTCTTCTTTTCTTCTTCTTCTTTTCTTCTCTCTTCTTAATTTTCCATTGCTTTTACTCTTGCTTTTATTGCTTTTATTCTTTCTCCCCATTTATAGCCATGCGTGTGTGTGTGTGTGTGTGTGTGTGTGTGTGTGTGTGTGTGTGTGTGCGTGCGTGCGTGCGTGCGTGCGTGCGTGCGTGCGTGCGTGCGTGTGTGTCTGCTTCAGCGCTTAGATTTGATTTTATCAAGATTTTGCGCTATATAAATATTGTAATTATTATTATTATTATTTCTTTCTCTCTCTCTCTGTCTCTGTCTGTATCTCTGTCTCTCTGTCTCTGTCTGTCTCTCTCTCTCTCTCTCCCTCCCTCTCTCTCTCTCTCTCTCTCTCTGACTCACTGTTTTAATGGGGATGTTATTTGTACAGAATGTATTTTTCTCTCCTTGTTTCTAGAAGAGAATTGATCACTGTTATTTGAAAAGTCGGGGATTTTGTGTTTGTTTGTTTGTTTGTTTGTTTGTTTGTTTGTTTGTTTACTTGTTTGTTCTTTTGTTGTGTGTGTATGTGTGCGCGTGCGCAGGTGGGCGTGTCTATGTGTGTTAATGCGTGTGTTTGTGTGCGTTGTGTGTGTATGTGTATCTGTGTGTGTGTGTTAGTGTATGTGTGTGTATGTGAGTGTATGTGTGTATGTATATGTGTGTGTATGAGTGTGTGTGTGTGTGTACGTGCATGCGCGCGTGCGTGTATGTGTGCATGTGAGTGTGTGCATGCCTGAGTGTGTGTGTTCGTGCAGGCGTGCACGCACGTATATTTGAGTGTTCGTGCGTACATGCACATGCGCGCGTGTGTCTGTGTGTGCGCATATGCGTGTGTACATGCGTGAGTGTGTGTGTTCGTGCAGGCGTGCACATGCGCGTGTGTGTCAGTGTGTGTGATTGTGTTTATGTTTACATGGGCAGGAAGTTCTGGCGTCAACATAAAAAGGAAAAGACCGAGAGTGATGGAGACAGACAGAGACAGACAGACAGAGACAGAGAGAGGAAGAGAGAGACAGACAGACAGAGACACAGAGGGAAAGAGAGACAGACAGACAGAGACAAGAGGGAAAGAGAGACAGACAGACAGAGACAGAGAAGGAGAGAGAAAGGGAGGGAGGGAGAGAAAGAGAGACAGACAGACAGACAAACAGACAGATATACAGAGAAAGCAAACGCTGGTGCCGCATTCGATAACAGAGCACATTAGACTGCAGCAGACAGTTGGGCGTGTTTGCCTCTGTGGCCTGCAACCAATCTCTTAATTCCGGAGTGCCAGTAATGGCAGTGGCTTTGGACACTCAAAAACACAGGGAGATATCACAAGTCTTTAGTCCATCAGACCCAAATTGGCAGGGGAGCAATTATCGGTGGACACCGGCGGAGGTGAGCGCGTGAAGCGATATCAAGACTGAAGGACAGAAATGGCCGCCATCCATTTTTGATGTCTCGGTCGAGAAGTATCGCTGAGTTTTGAGCTGGTGGTGAGAGAGAAACAGAAGACCACCTCATCAATTCCATTCCCCCTCCATCCCCTCTGCCCTTCTCCCCCTCCTCCCCCCCCCTCCCGACAAACCAGTTCCACACGTAGGTTGTGACGAAGTCCGTGGAGCACATTATTTTAGACTCATCATCATCATCATCATCAGGTGCCCTGCCGCATGGCGTTGGCGACCATGGACTTCCATCCATCTCTATCTCTCGTTGCCCCCAGCATCTCCCCCACCCTCCCCATCCCCAGCCACTCTGCAAGTCCGTCCAGCATTCTCTCCCTGGTGCTCTCTTTCCCTCCAGCTTTCCCTTTGTGACCAGATGCTCCAAATCCCCCTTCCTCATAAAATGGCCTATAAATGTTGCCTGTCTTTTCCTAATCTTCCTTATGAGTGATCTGCCTATTTGTGTCTGCCTATTTAGACTATGTAGCGATATTTGCCTACCTTTCGTTTTGTTTTACCATCTGTTGCGTCGATGTTTGTTGTTGTGTTTGTGTTTCCTTTTTGTTGTTGTTGTTGTTGTTATTGTTGCTGTTGCTGCTGCTGTTGTTGTTGTTATTGTTGTTGTTCTTCTTCTTCTTCTTATCCTCCTCCTCCTTCTCCTTCTTCTTTTTCTTCTTCTTCTTCTTCTTCTTCTTCTTCTTCTTCTTCTTCTTCTTCTTCTTCTTCTTCTTCTTCTTCTTCTTCTTCTTCTTCTATCTTCTTCTTCTTCTTCTACTTCTTCTTTTCTTCTTCTTCTTCTTTTTCTTCTTCTTCTTCTACTTCTTCTCTTCTTCTTCTTCTTCTTCTTTTCTTCTTCTTCTTCTTCTTCTTCTTCTTCTTCTTCTTCTTCTTCTTCTTCTTCTTCTTCTTTCTTCTTCTTCTTCTTCTCTCTTCTTCTTCTACTTCTTCTTCTTCTTCTTCTTCTTACTTCTTCTTCTTCTTCTTCTTCTTCTTCTTCTTCTTCTTCTTCTTCTTCTTCTTCTTCTTCTTCTTCTTCTTCTTCTTCTTCTTCTTCTTCTCTTCTTCTTCTTCTTCTTCTTCTTCTTCTTTCTTCTTCTTCTTCTTCTTCTATCTTCTTCTTCTTCTTCGTTCTTTCTCTCTTTCTTACTTTCCTTTTCTTCTTCTTCTCTTCTTTTTTCTTCTTTTCTCTTCTTCTTTGTTCTTCTTCTTCTTTCTCTATTTCTTTCTATCTTCTCTACTTTCTTTTTTTTTCTTTCTCTTTTCTTTTCTTCTTTTCCTTTTTCTTCTTTTCTTCTTTCTGCTCTTCTTTTTTCTTTTTTTTTCTTCTTCTTCTTCTTCTCTTCTTCTTCTCTTCTTCTCTTCTTCTTCTTCTTCTTCTTCTTCTTCTTCTTCTTCTTCTTTCTTCTTCTTCTTCTTCTTCTTCTTCTTCTTCTTCTTCTTCTTCTTCTTCTTCTTCTTCTTCTTCTTCTTCTTCTTCTTCTTCTTCTTCTTCTTCTTCTTCTTCTTTCTTCTTCTTCTTCTTCTTCTTCTTTCTTCTTCTTCTTCTTCTTCTTCTTCTTCTTCTTCTTCTTCTTCTTCTTCTTCTTCTTCTTCTTCTTCTTCTTCTTCTTCTTCTTCTTCTTCTTCTTCTTCTTCTTTCTTCTTCTTCTTCTTCTCTTCTTCTTCTCTTCTTCTTCTCTTCTTCTTCTTCTTCTTCTTCTTCTTCTTCTTCTTCTTCTTCTTCTTCTTCTTCTTCTTTCTTCTTCTTCTTCTTCTTCTTCTTCTTCTTCTTCTTCTTCTTCTTCTTCGTCTTTCTTCTTCGTCAGTTTCTTCTTGTCAGCTTCATAGATACTCTTTCCTTTCATGGTTGACAATGCAGGGTGTTGGTGGACAGGGTGCAAGCGTCAAAGGGTTAAGATTTTGAGTAGAAAATGGGACAAAAATGTGAGCATAAAGGAATCTGAACGTGACAATCCTTAAAGAAAAATTGGTGAAATAATTTGTTTGAGAAGAGCTGTCAACAAGACCAGACGTGACATGATCAGAAACACCAAGATCAGAGAAATAGTGGGAACAACACCAGTCCACCATCATGGTCATCAACACAGAATGAAGTGGTTTGGTCATCTGACCACAATACAACCTCACCAGCTGGCTCAACAAGCATACAACACAGAATGAAGTGGTTTGGTCATCTGACCTCAATACAACCCCACCAGCTGGCTCAACAAGCATACAACACAGAATGAAGTGGTTTGGTCATCTGACCACAATACAACCCCACCAGCTGGCTCAACA
>CM060315.1:91672255-91674755 GCA_030674185.1 Monoplex corrugatus
TCTCTCCCTCATCTTTGACCATGGCCTTTCTGCATTTTCAGCCGTTATAGCAAAGGGAAGCCTTAACCTTTCCTCTCCTTCACCCTGTCCACCAGCTTCCTGCATTATTAGTCATAATAGTAAATTTAAAAAAACTTAACCCTTTCTCTCCCTCATCTTTGTCCACCGCCTTCCTGCAGTATCAACCATGATAGCAAAGCGAAACTTTAACCCTTTCTCTCCCCCTTACCCTGTTCACCAGCTGTCCTGTTTTATCGCTCATGGTAGCAAAGCAGAACCGAACCCTAGTCCTTGTGTTGAAAAGTCTCACGTCCGTCCACGTGGCCACAGTGGATGTCCAACTGCTAAAGGCTTGGTCCGTTGTTGTTGTTGTTGCTGTTGTTGTTGTTGTTGTAGGTTGGAACTAAACAGCAGGAAGACTGAAGTCATGGTGATCAGTAAAAAAAAAAACACATGAAATCCCCTCATGCAAAATAACAGCAAATGGCACAACCTTGACACAGGTTGATAAGTTCAAATACCTGGGAACGGTCATTTCACCAGACGGCAGATGCACATCAGAACTAGCCAGCAGAATCGGCCAAGCCAAAACAGCATTCAAGAAGATGACAAGCATTCTTACCAACAAATGCCTATCAATTAACATCAGACAAAGAGTCCTTGAATGTTATATAGAACCAATACTGTTGTACGGATGCGAGGCGTGGACAGTCAACAAACAAATCCAGAACAAGATTGAGACAGCCGAGATGTGGTTTCTAAGAAGAATGTTGGAGATTCCATGGACAGCAAAGAAAACAAACGAGACAGTCTTGATGGAGGCAGACACAAGTAGATTACTCATAAGGAAGATTAGGAAAAGACAGGCAACATTTATAGGCCATTTTATGAGGAAGGGGGATTTGGGGCACCTGGTCACAACGGGAAAGCTGGAGGGAAAGAGAGCACCAGGTAGACCCAGGGAGAAAATGCTGGACGGACTTGCAGAGTGGCTGGGGACGAGGAGGATGGGAGAGATGCTGGGGGCAACGAGAGATAGAGACAGATGGAAGTCCATGATCGCCAACGCCATGCGACAGGGCACCTGATGATGATGATGATGATTGTTGTTGTTGTTGTGGTGGTGGTGGTGGTGATAATGGTTGTTATTGTTGTCGTTTTGTTTTGTTTGCATTTTTCTTTGTGTTATTGTTCTCGTTGATGTTGTTGTTGTTGTTGTCGTTTTCTTTTGTTTGTATTTTTGTGTTGTTGCTATTGTTCTTGTCGTTGATGTTGTTGTTGTTGTTGTTATTGTTTTCGTTTTGTTTTGTTTGTATTTTTGTTTGTGTTGTTGCTATTGTTCTTGTCGTTGATGTTGTTGTTGTTATTGTTGTTATTGTTGTTGTCGTTTTCTTTTGTTTGTATTTTTGTTTGTGTTGTTGCTGTTGTTCTTGTCGTTGATGTTGTTGTCGCTGTTGTTGTTGTTTTCTTTTGTTTGTATTTTTGTTTGTGTTGTTGTTATTGTTCTTGTCGTTGATGTTATTGTTGTTATTGTTGTCGTTTTGTTTCGTTTTTATATTTTTTTCTTTGTTGTTGCTGTTGTTCTGTTTGTATTTGTTGTTTCTTTAGTTGTTGTTGTCGTTGTTGTTGTTGTTGTCGTTGTTGTTGTTGTTTTGTTTGTAATTGTGTGGGTTTTTATTTCTTTTGTTTCGTTTGCGCACGCACGTGTGTGTGTGTGTGTGTGTGTGTGTGTGTGTGTGTGTGTGTGTGTGTGTGTGTGTGTGTGTGTGCGTGCGCGTGCGTGTGTGTGTATGTGTGTGTGTGTGTGTGTGTGTGTGTGTGTGTGTGTGTGTGCAGGGTTTTTTTGTTTCGTTCGTCCGTTTGTTCGTTCGTTCGTTTGTTCGTTCGTTCGTTCGTTCGTTCGTTCGTTCGTTCGTTTGTTCGTTCATTCGTTTGTTTGTTTGTTTGTTTGTTTGTCTGGTTGACTGATCTGTTACTCAGATTCTTTTCCAGCTTGCTCGTGCCAAGAATTCTGTAATACGATTGTCTTCGTGCTGCCACTGTTTTCGTTCCGGGTTTTTGTTTGTTTTGTTTTATTGTTTTTACTTCAACTCTCTGTACTTTCCGGGCAGGAAGACAACTCTTCTCCGACCATTTCGTGCTCTGGCTTACTTACCGTTCTTCCCCAGCAGAGAGCGCCTTAAAAGAAGATTACGCAGGTCACCACCACTCTCCCCTTTACGTCCGTATGTCTGCCTGCAAACACGAGACACGTCACACAAAGATATGTAACACGTCACACAAAGATATGTATGTACTCATGTAGGCGTGCACGTGCACCGTACACACACGCACATATATACATACACACATACACACGCACGTACAGACACACAGAAACATGCACATCACAACACAAACACACACACACACAACACACACACACACACAAAACACACATGCATACATGCATACATATATACATACTTACATACATACATACGTACATACATATTAATAC
>CM060315.1:91679755-91687255 GCA_030674185.1 Monoplex corrugatus
ATGTCTATGATCATATCACAGTGTGACAGAACAAGTTGCCTATTTACCTATCCATATCTATGATCATATCACAGAGTGTGACAGAGCTAGTTGCCTGTCTCCCTATCCATATCTATGATCATATCACACTGTGACAGAACTAGTTGCCTGTCTTCCTATCTATGTCTATGATCATATCACACAGTGTGATAGAGCTAGTTGTCTGTCTCCCTATCTATGTCTATGATCATATCACAGAGTGTGACAGAGCTAGTTGCCTGTCTCCCTATCCATATCTATGATCATATCACACAGTGTGATAGAGCTAGTTGTCTGTCTCCCTATCTATGTCTATGATCATATCACACAGTGTGATAGAGCTAGTTGCCTGTCTCCCTATCCATATCTATGATCATATCACAGAGTGTGACAGAGCTAGTTGCCTGTTTACCTATCCATATCTATGATCATATCACAGAGTGTGACAGAGCTAGTTGCCTGTTTACCTATCCATATCTATGATCATATCACAGAGTGTGACAGAGCTAGTTGCCTGTTTACCTATCCATGTCTATGATCATATCACAGAGTGTGACAGAGCTAGTTGCCTGTCTCCCTATCCATATCTATGATCGTATAGACAGGGTCAGTTGTCTGTCTCCCTATCCATGTCTATGATCGTATAGACAGGGTCAGTTGCCTGTCTCCCTATCCATGTCTGTGATCATATCACAGTGTGACAGAACTAGTTGCCTGTCTCCCTGTTCATGTCTATGATCATATCACAGAGTGTGACAAAACTAGTTGACTGTTTACCTATCCATGTCTATGATCATATCACAGTGTGACAAAACTAGTTGCCTGTTTACCTATCCATGTCTATGATCATATCACAGATGTGACAAAACTAGTTGCCTGTTTACCTATCCATATATATGATCGTATAGACAGGGTCAGTTGCCTGTCACCCTATCCATGTCTATGATCGTATAGACAGGGTCAGTTGCCTGTCTCCCTGTCCATGTTTGTGATTATATCACAAAAGTAGTCGCTTATCTCCCTATCCATGTCTATGATCATATCACAGTGTGACAAAACTAGTTGCCTGTTTACCTATCCATGTCTATGACCATATCACAGTGTATGACAGAGCTAGTTGCCTGTCTCCCTATCCATGTCTATGATCATATCGCACAGTGTGACGGAACTAGTTGCCTGTTTACCTATCCACGTCTGTCTTGACAGAACTAGTTGCCTGTCTCCCTCTTGATGTCTATGATGATATCACAGATTGTGACAGAGCTAGTTGCCTGTCTCTCTTGTCCATCTCTATGTCTTGTGTAAACAGTTTCCCAAGTTTGCCCACTCAGATAGCACATAAAGGGTTACTGTATTTCATTCCGCGGGGAGTCTGGCTGTTTACGGTGTGTTGCGCTGTTTAGACGCTGCTCCCGCAAAGTGCTCCATTTGGGAAGAGAGCGATCATTAGACAGCATCCGGGCACTTTGTGCAGATCTTTGTTGCTCTGGGAGATAGACGGTGCGGGGTGTGGGTGGGGAAGTGGGTGAGAGAAAGGAGAGAGAGGGAGAGAGGGAGGGAGACAAAGAGAGAGAGTTCAGACTTCATAACACATTATACTCAAAGATAGTAGCATTAGGTCCCATTGGACCCGTTTTACAGACTTGTTCTTGTTACTGGAGAGAGAGAGAAGAAGAAGAATAAGGAGAGAGAGAGAGAAGAAGAAGAAGAAGAAGGAGAGAGAGAAGAAGAAGGAAGGAGAAGAGAGAGAAGAAGAAGAAGAGAGAGAGAGAGAAGAAGAAGGAGAGGAGGAGAGAAAGAAGAAGAAGAAGGAGAGAGAGAGAAAAGAAGAAGAAGAAAAGGGGAGAGAGAGAGAAAGAAGAAGAAGGAGGAGAGAGAGAAGAAAGAAGAAGAAGGAGAGAGAGAGAGAGAGAGAGAGAGAAGGAGGGAGAAGAGAAGAAAAGAAGAGAGGAGAGAGAGAAGAGAGGAAGGGAGAGAGAGAGAGAGAAGAAAGAGGAGAGAGAGAGAGAGAAGAAGAAAGAAGGAAGGAGAGAGAGAGAGAAGAAGAAGAAGAAGAAGAAGGAAGGAAGAGAGAGGAGAGAAGAAGAAGAAGGAAGAGAGAGAGAAGAAGAAGGAGGAGAAGAGAGAGAGAAGAAGAAGAAGAAGAAGAGAGAGAGAGAGAGAAAAGAGAAGAAGAGGAGAGAGAGAGAGAAGAAGAAGAAGGAGAGAGAGAGAGAGAGAAGAAGAAGAAGAAGGAGAGAGAGAGAAAAGAAGAAGAGAAGAGAGGAGAGAGAGAGAGAAAGAAGAAGAAGAGAGAGAGAGAGAGAAGAGAGGAGGAGAGAGAAGAAGAGAGGAGGAGAGAGAGAGAAAGAGAAGAGAGAGAGAGAAGAAGAAGAAGGAGAGAGAGAGAGAAGAGAGGAAGAAGAGAGAGAGAGGAGAGAAGAAGAAGAAGAAGAGAGAGAGAAGAAGAAGAAGAGAGAGAGAGAAGAAGAAGAGAGAGAGAGGAGAGAGAAGGAGGAGAGAAGAGAGAAGAAGAGGGAGAGAGAGAGAGAAAGAAGAGAAGGGAGGAGAGAGAGAGAAGAAGAAGGAGGAGGAGGAGAGAGAGAGAAGAAGAAGAAGAGGAGAGAGAGAAGAGAGAAGAAGAAGAAGAGAGAGAGAGAAGAGAGAAGAAGAGAAGAGAGAAGAAGAAGAAGAAGGAGAGAGAGAGAGAGAGAGAAGAAGAAGAAGGAGAGAGAGAGAAGAAGAAGAAGAAGAAGGGGAGAGAGAGAAGAGAGAAGAAGAAGAAGGAGAGAGGAGAGAGAGAGAAGAGAAGAAGAAAGAGGAGAGAGAGAGAGAGAAAGAGAAGAAGAAGAGAGAGAGAAGAAGAGAAGAGAGAGAGAAGAAGAAGAAGAAGGGAGGAGAGAGAGAGAGAGAAAGAGAAGAGGAGAGAGAGAGAAAGAAGAAGAAGGAGAGAGAGGAGAGAAAAAGAAGAGAAGAGAAGGAAAGAGAGAGAGAGAGAAGAGAAGAAGAAGAGGAGAGAGGAGAGAGAGAGAGAAGAGAAAGAGGAGAGAAGAGAAGAGAAGAAGAGAGAGAGAGAAGAAGAAGAAGAGGGAGAGGAGAGAGAGAGAAGAAGAAGGGGAAGAGAGAGAGAAGAAAGAAGAAGAGAGAGAAAAGAGAGAAGAAGAGAGAAGAGAGAAGAAGAGAGGAGAGGAGAGAGAGAAAGAGAGAAAGAGAGGAGAGAAGAAGAGAGAGGAAAGAGGAGAAGAGAGAAGAGAGAGAAGAAAGAGAAGAGAGAGAAAAAGAGAGGAGGAGAGAGAGAGAAAAAAGAGAAGAGAGAAGAGAGAGAGAGAAAGAGAGAAAGAGAGAGAGCGAGAAAGAAAGAGAAGAAGAAGATAGAGAGAGAGAAAGAGAAGAGAAGAGAGATAGAGAAGAGAAGAGAGAGAGAGAGAACCAGGGTGTGACAGAGAAAGACAAGAGAGCCATGACGGCAGACAGACAGACAGACAGGACAAGATATGACCGCAGACAGAGCAATCTGTTTACCTGCCACTGGTCGTTTGTAAACCCCGCTGACGTCATCAAGTGCTGGGCTGTTTTGAGAACGACGCACTCTGTCTGTGTCTGCCTCTCTGTCTCTGCCTCTCTGTCTCTGTCTCTCTGCCTGTCTGTCTGTCTGCCTGTCTGCCTGCCTGTCTGTCTGTCTGTCTGTCTGTCTGCTTGTCTCTCTCTGTATCTGCCTGTCTGCCTGCCTGTCTGTCCGACAATCTGTTTTTCTATCTGTCTGTCTGCCTGCCTGCCTGCCTGCCTGCCTGCCTGTCTGTCTGTCTGTCTGTCTGTCTGCCTGTCTGCTTGTCTGTCTCTCTGTATCTGTCTGCTTGCCTGTCTGCCTACCTGCCTGTTTGCCTGCCTGTCTGTCAGCCTGCTTGCCTGACAATCTGTCTGTTTTTCTGTCTGGCTGTCTGCCTGTCTTTCAGTCTGTCCGTCTATTAATTGTCTGCCTTTCTTGTCTGTTTATCTGTTTGTCTATTTATGTCTGTCTGTTCGTCTGTCCGCTTGTTCGTTCGTCTGGCTGTCCGGCTGTTTGCCTGTTTCCCACGAGTACTGTGGAATTTCTGGCTCAGTGGATAAATTTGTGGGACCGAGATCTGGTATCTTGAGTTCAATCCCGGCCCATAACATTAAAAACTGGCCTGTTGGCTGCTGTCCATCTTAATCTAAAACAAGTGTGACTGTCCGCTTTCAACCAAAGAAGAACCAGAGAAAACACGAAAAAAAGAATAAGAACGCGTATTTAATACAACCAGACAAGACAGGCGCAAATTTTCGGCCAACTGGCCTTTGTCAAGCGTAAGATCACAAACAAACAAACACCAGATACAAAAATTAGGAGAAAAAGACTGAAACTTCCCTGCTGCTCTGTCCAGTGTGAGAAAAAGACTAAACTGACATTCTGGTGGTGTCGGACTTTTAAGTGTGGGGATAGTGACACAGGAGGTGTGTTGGAGAGCTGAAATGAGCGGTGTGGGGGTAGTGACACAGGAGGTGTGTTGGAGAGCTGAAATGAGTGGTGTGGGTGGGTAGTGACACAGAGGGTGTGTGGGATAGCTGAAATGGTGGTTGTGGGGGGTAGTGACACAGGTTGTGTGTTGGAGAGTTGAAATGAGCGGTGTGGGGTAGTGACACAGGAGGTGTGTTGGAGCTGAAATGAGTGGGTGTGGGGGTAGTGACACAGGTGTGTTGGACAGCTGAAATGAGTGGTGTGGGGGTAGTGACACAGGTGTGTTGGAGAGCTGAAATGAGTGGTGTGGGGGTAGTGACACAGAGGTGTGTTGGACGACTGAAATGAGTGGTGTGGGGGTAGTGACACAGGAGGTGTGTTGGAAGTCTGAAATGAGTGGTGTGGGGGTAGTGACACAGGAGGTGTGTTGGAGAGTTGAAATAATGGTGGGTATTTATGTGGTGTGTGGGGTAGTGACACAGGTGGTGTGTTGGACAGCTGAAATGAGCGGTGTGGGGATAGTGACACAGGAGGTGTGTTGGACAACTGAAATGAATGGTGTGGGGGTAGTGACACAGGAGGTGTGTTGGAGAACTGAAATGAGTGGTGTGGGGGTAGTGACACAGGACGTGTGTTGGAGAGCTGAAATGAGTGGTGTGGGGGTAGTGACACAGGAGGTGTGTTGGAGAGCTGAAATGAGTGGTGTGGGGGTAGTGACATAGGAGGTGTGTTGGAGAGCTGAAATGAGTGGTGTGGGGGTAGTGACACAAGAAGTGTGTTGGACAGCTGAAATGAGTGGTGTGGGGATAGTGACATAGGAGGTGTGTTGGACAGCTGAAATGAATGGTGTGGGGGTAGTGACACAGGTGGTGTGTTGGAGAGCTGAAATGAGCGGTGTGGGGGTAGTAACACAGGTGTGTTGGAGAGCTGAAATGAGCGGTGTGGTGGGGTAGTGACACAGGTGTGTTGGAGAGCTGAAATGAGTGGTGTGGGGGTAGTGACACAGGAGTGTGTTGGAGAGCTGAAATGAGTGGTGTGGGGGTAGTGACACAGGGTGTGTTGGACATCTGAAATGAGCGGTGTGAGGGTAGTGACACAGGTTGTGTGTTGGAGAGCTGAAATGAGCGGTGTGGGGGTAGTGACACAGGGGTGTGTTGGAAACTGAAATGAGTGGTGTGGGGGTAGTGACACAGGATGTGTGTTGGAGAGTTGAAATAGCGGTGTGGGGGTAGTGACACAGGAGGTGTGTTGGAGAGTTGAAATAAGTGGTGTGGGGGTAGTGACACAGGAGTGTGTTGGAGAGTTGAAATAAGTGGTGTGGGGGTAGTGACACAGGATGTGTGTTGGAGAGTTGAAATAAGGGTGTGGGGGTAGTGACACAGGAGGTGTGTTGGAGAACTGAAATGAGTGGTGTGGTGGTAGTGACACAAGGTGTGTTGGAGAGCTGAAATGAGTGGTGTGGGGGGTAGTGACAAAGAGGTGTGTTGGAGAGCCCAAATGAGCGGTGTGGGGGTAGTGACAAGGTGTGTTGGAGACTGAAATGAATGTTGTGGGGTTAGTGACAAGGAGGTGTGTTGGACAACTGAAATGAGTGGTGTGGGGGTAGTGACACAGGAGGTGTGTTGGAGAACTGAAATGAGTGGTGTGGGGGTAGTGACACAGGAGGTGTGTTGGAGAGCTGAAATGAATGGTGTGGGGGTAGTGACACAGGTAGTGTGTTGGACAGCTGAAATGAGTGGTGTGGGGGTAGTGACACAGGAGGTGTGTTGGAAGCTGAAATGAATGGTGTGTGGGGTAGTGACACAGGAGGTGTGTTGGAGAGCTGAAATGAGCGGTGTGGGGGTAGTGACACAGGAGTGTGTTAGGAGCTGAAATGAGTGGTGTGGGGGTAGTGACACAGAGGTGTGTTGGACAGTGAAATGAAGTGGTGTGGGGGTAGTGACACAGGAGGTGTGTTGGAGAGCTGAAATAGTGGTGTGGGGTTAGTGACACAGGAGTGTGTTGGACAGCTGAAATGAAGTGGTGTGGGGGTAGTGACACAGGAGGTGTGTTGGAAGCTGAAATAGTGGTGTGGGGGTAGTGACACAGGAGGTGTGTTGGAGAGCTGAAATGAGTGGTGTGGGGGTAGTGACACAGGAGTGTGTTGGAAACTGAAATGAGTGGTGTGGGGGTAGTGACACAGGTGTGTGTTGGAGAGTTGAAATAAGCGGTGTGGGGGTAGTGACACAGGAGGTTGGATGTTGGAGACAGTTGAAGAAATAAGTGGTGTGGGGGTAGTGACACAGGATGTGTGTTGGAGAGTTGAAATAAGTGGTGTGGGGGTAGTGACACAGGATGTGTGTTGGAGATTGAAATAGCGGTGTGGGGGTAGTGACACAGGAGGTGTGTTGGAGAACTGAAATGAAGTGGTGTGGGGTAGTGACACAGAGGTGTGTTGGAGAGCTGAAATGAGTGGTGTGGGGGTAGTGACATAAGAGGTGTGTTGGAGAGCCTAAATGAGCGGTGTGGGGGTAGTGACACAGGGTGTGTTGGAGAGCTGAAATGAATGTGTGGGGTAGTGACACAGGAGGTGTGTTGGACAACTGAAATGAATGGTGTGGGGTAGTGACACAGGAGGTGTGTTGGAGAAGCTGAAATGAGTGGTGTGGGGGTAGTGACACAGGAGGTGTGTTGGAGAGTCTGAAATAAGTGGTGGGGGGTAGTGACACAGGAGGTGTGTTGGAGAACTGAAATGAGTGGTGTGGGGGTAGTGACACAGGATGTGTGTTGGAGGTCTGAAATAGTGGTGTGGGGGTAGTGACACAGGATGTGTGTTGGAGAGTTGAAATAAGTGGTGTGGGGGTAGTGACACAGGAGTGTGTTGGAGAGTTGAAATAAGTGGTGTGGGGGTAGTGACACAGGATGTGTGTTGGAGAGTTGAAATAAGTGTGTGGGGGTAGTGACACAGGAGGTGTGTTGGAGAGTTGAAATAAGTGGTGTGGGGGTAGTGACACAGGATGTGTTGGAGAGTTGAAATAAGTGGTGTG
>CM060315.1:91702255-91709755 GCA_030674185.1 Monoplex corrugatus
AGAGAGAAGAGCAAGAGAGAGAGAGAGAGGACCGAGGAGAGAGAGAGGACGAGAGAGAGAGGAAAGAGAGAGAGGAGAGGAGAGAGAGGAGAGAGAGGAGAGAGAGACGAGAGAGAGGAGAGAGACGAGAGAGGAGGGAGCAGAGAGAGGAGAGGAGCAGGAGGAGAGAGACAGAAGAGAAGGAGAGAGAGAGAGGGACGCAGAGAAAGAGAGAGGACGCAGAGAAAGAGAGAGGACGCAGGAGAGAGGAGGACGCAGAGAGAGAGGACGAGAGAGAGAGAGAGGACGCAGAGAGAGAGAGAGGACGCGAGAGAAGAGAGAGAAGAGCAGAGAGGCAGAGAGAGAGAGAGGACGCAGAGAGAGAGAGAAAGAGCAAGAGAGAGAGAGAGAGGACGCAGAGAGAGAGAGAAAGAGCAAGAGAGAGAGAGAGAGAGGACGCAGAGAGAGAGAGAAAGAGAAGAGAGGACGCAGAGAGAGGAGAGAGAGAGAGAGAAAGAGCAGAGAGAGAGAGAGAGAGGACGCAGAGAGAGAGAGAGACGAGAGGAGAGAGAAAGGAGAGAGAGAGAGAGAGGAGCGCAGAGAGAGAGAGAAAGAGCAAGAGAGAGAGAGAGAGAGGACGCAGAGAGAGAGAAAGAGCAAGAGAGAGAGAGAGGGACGCAGAGAGAGAGAGAGAAAGAGAGAGAGAGAGAGAGAGGGACGCAGAGAGAGAGAAAGAGCAAGAGAGAAGAAGAGAGGACGCAGAGAGAGAGAGAAAGAGAAGAGAGAGAGAGAGGACGCAGAGAGAGAGAGAGAGAGAAAGAGAGAGAAAAAGAGGAGAGAAGCGAGAGAGAGAGAGAAAAGAGAGACGCAGAGAGAGAGAGAGAGAAAAGAGAGGACGCAGAGAGGAGAGAGAAAGAGAGAGAGAAAAAGAGAGGACGCAGAGAAGAGAGAGAGAAAGAGAGAGAGAAAAGAGAGAGAGACGAGAGGAGAGAGAGAGAAAAGAGAGGACGCAGAGAGAGAAAAGAGAGAGACGAGAGAGAGAGAGAGCAGAGAGAGAGAAAAGAGAGGACGCAGAGGAGAGAAAGAGAGAGAGAAAAAGAGAGGACGCAGAGAGAGAAGAAAAGAGAGGACGCAGAGAGAGAGAAAGAGAGAGAGAAAAGAGAGGAGAGAGAGAGAGAGAGAGAGAGAAAAAGAGAGGACGCAGAGAGAGAGAAAGAGAGAGAGAAAAGAGGAGCAGAGGAGAGAGAGAAAAGAGAGGACGCAGAGAGAGAGAGAGGAAAGAGAGAGAGAAAAAGAGAGGACGCAGAGAGGAGAAAGAGAGAGAGAAAAAGAGAGAGGAGAGAGAGAGAAAGAGAGAGAAAAAGAGAGGACGCAGAGGAGAGAAAGAGAGAGAGAAAAAGAGGAGGACGCAGAAGAGAGAAAGAGAGGAAAAAGAGAGGACGCAGAGAGAGAGAAAAGAGAGAGAGAAAAGAGAGGACGCAGAGAGAGAAAAAGAGAGGACGCAGAGAGAGAAAAGAGAGGAGAGAAGAGAGAGAGAGAGAAAAGAGAGGACGCGAGAGAGAGGAGAAAGAGAGAGGACGCAGGAGAGAGAGAAAAAGAGAGGACGCAGAGAGAGAAAAGAGAGAGGGGCACAGAGAGAGAAAAGAGAGCGGCGCACAGAGAGTAAAAGAGAGGGCGCACAGAGAGAAAGAGAGGGGGCACAGAGAGAAAAGAGAGGGGGCACAGAGAGAAGAGAGGGGGGCACAGAGAGAAAAAGAGAGGGGGGCACAGAGAGAAAAAAAGGGGCACAGAGAGAAAGAGAGGGGGCACAGAGAAGAGAGAGGGGGGCACAGAGAAAAAAGAGAGGGGTGGGAGTGAAGAGGGAAGAGAAAGAGGGTCATCTGCAGATAGTTTAAATCAAGATAGGGGAGAGAGAGAGGGGGGGGGGAAGAGAGAGAGTTCATACTTCAGAATATTTCATTAATCAAGGATAGGGGAGACAGAGAGGGAGAGACAAACAGCAGACAGAGAAGAGATAGAGAGGAGAGAAGAGAGAGAGTTCATACTTCAGAATACTTTATTATTCAAGGACAGGGAGAGAACAGAGAGGGGAGAGGAGACAGAGAAAGACAGACAGACAGACGACAGAGAAAGAGATAGAAGAGAGAGAGAGAGTTATACTCAGAATACTTTATTATCAAGGACAGGAGAGACAGAAGAGGAGAGAGAGAGAGACAGCGACAGAGAAAGAGTAGAGAGGAGAGAGAGAGAGAGAGTGATTCATACTTCAGAATACTTTATTATTCAAGGACAGGGAGAGACAGAGAGAAGAGAGAGAGAGACAGAGAAAAAGACAGACAGAGAAAGAGATAGAGAGGACAGAGAGAAGAGAGAGAGAGGAGAGAGAGAGAGAGAGAGTTCATACTTCAGAATACTTTATTATTCAAGGACAGGGAGAGACAGAGAGGAGAGAGACAGAGAAAAAGACAGACAGACAGACAGAGATAGAGAGAGAGAGACTTCACATTTCAGAATACTTTATTATTCAAGGATAGGAGAGACAGACAGACAGAGAAAGAGACAGACAGACAGAGAGAGAGAAGACAGACAGACAAAGAGAGAGCTCTTGCAAGTTGCACCAAGACAGTTGAGACTCCAAATCAACAACACACTTTGACTTCATACCTACATGGACGGTCCTCACAAACAAAACTTTACACCTCACAGACTGCGCTTGTTATAAGAAACCCACCCAGCTTCCAATATCAGGGTGGATTCCAGCAGTCATCCAATCCACCCGAGAAAGACTAGCCGGGTGGCTGCCAGGCAACCCGTGTCGTGACAGAGATCAGGGGTACGGGGTACGGGTGTTATGTTCGGATTCTGTCACCCTATCTCACCCCCTCCACACCCCCTTCCCGCGAGGGGATGCCGGGGGCTCTTTCAGTAAAAATAGTATCCCCACCTTCTAGAAATTATGTGCTTGAAATTTCCTCTTTTCTGTCACTGTCTTTGTTTGTGCCTTGTTGCTTTGCTTTCTGTCATTTCTTCCTTTCATTTTCTGCCTTGCTGGTCCATTCACCTGTATGTGTTCGATAAAGTCTTACGTACTTTTTCTTAGGATTGATCACTGGGTACATGTATTAAGTGCATTTTTGGCTCTAGGGATGTGAGATATGCGGAAGCAGTTTTAGGTAATTTATGCCCGTTTTTATATATGTTTTGGTGTCCTTAGGTATGCTTATGTTTGTATTCAGGTGTGTTTTTTTAAATCTCCCCTGTGCGATAAATTGGACGGAGTGGTCAGTGCCGGGGGCGTGTCTTTAGATTATGTGCGCGAATGCATTGCATATGTGTACTTAATTTTCTTTTCTTTTTTTTTTTTTCTTGTTGAAGTTTTGTATGTTTTGAAGCGGTTATAGCCCTGATATGGCTCTACGCAGTCGGTTGGGCTTTAAACAACAATAACAATAACTATCCACCCCCACCCACCCCAACTTTGGCTACACGAGCTGTGCCACCCAGTCGGGTGCAAGGTGAAAGGTCGTAGGGGAGTGAGGTGGAAGAGATTGCCCCCCATCACGCTGAGGCCTGCGATTTCTATTTTGTTCATTTGATAGCATATGCTGCTGATCTTTGATTTCTTTTTCGCAAAAAGAGAACAAGACGAGACAGTCTTGATGGAAGCAGACAAAGAACAAGACAGTCTTGATGGAAGCAGACAAAGAACGAGACAGTCTTGATGGAAGCAGACAAAGAACGAGACAGTCTTGATGGAAGCAGACAAAGAAGATCATTCATAAGGAAGATTAGGAAAAGACAGGCAACATTTATAGGCCATTTTATGAGGAAAGGGGAATCGGAACACCTGGTCACAATAGGAAAGCTGGAGGGAAGGAGAGCCCCAGGTAAGACCCAGGGAGAAAATATTGGACGGACTTGTGGTGTGGCTGAGGACAGAGGGTGGAAGATGTGCTTGCGGCAACAAGGGATAGATACATATGGAGGGCCATGATCGCCAACGCCATGTGGCAAGGCACTTGATGATAATGATGATGAATGTGTCTTAAAGCTATCGTTGAGTGACTGAGTTTTTTCTTCTTCTTTTCTTTTCTTTTCGATGGCTGAAAGATAGATAGATAGATGTTGTTTTCAATTAAATATACCGATAGGGCTGAGTATACCGATAGAATTTTAACAGACGTTCATAATTAGTTAACATGTCATAGAATACGCCTTAAATTAACCCACACCCTTGATTTCATCATCATCATCATCAGGTGCCTTGCCGCATGGCGTTGGCGATTATGGACTGCCATCTGTCTCTATCTCTTGTTGCCTCAAGCATCTCTTCCACCCTCCCTGTCTTCAGCCACTCTGCAAGTCCGTCTAGTATCTTCTCCCTGGGTCTAGCCGGTGCTCTCCTTCCCTCCAGCTTTCCCGTTGTGACCAGGTGTTCCAATTCCCCTTTCCTCATAAAATAGCCTATGAATGTTGCCTGCCTTTTCCTAATCTTCCTTATGAATGATCTACTTGTGTCTGCCTCCGTCAAGACTGTCTCGTGTGTTTTCTTTGCTGTCCATGGAACTCTCAGCATCCTTCTTAGAAACCACATCTCGGCTGCTTCAATCTTGTTCTGGCTTTGCTTGTTGACTGTCCACGCCTCGCAACCGTACAACAGTATTGGTTCTATACAACATTCAAGAACTCTCTTCCTGATTTCAGTTTTTAAAAAAAAGAAAGAAAAAAAGCTTCAAAATTGCTGAAGATACATTCCAGTCTTTCAAAGATACTTTCCAGTCTTTGAGACTCTCAAATCTTTCAAATGACTTGGGATCTTCAGTCCATGGATATCTCAGTCTGGCACTGTTTCCTCAGGGTACACTTTACTGATTGAATCGATAGACGATCGTCTGTTCCAGACACAATTCAGGAATTGTCTCTGTGGGCTTTTGATAGGGACTGACTTTTACACATTACTCCTACCACTGAAAGATGGACCTACCTACCTACCTACCTACCTACCTGCCTACCTGCCTACCTACCTACCTACCTACCTGCCTGCCTACCTACCTACCTTACTTATTTATCTGCCTACCTACATACGTACATACCTATCTAATTGTCTGTCTACCTACCAACGTATCTATCTACGTATCTATCTATCTATCTATCTATCTATCTATCTATCTATCTATCTATCTATCTATCTATCTATATATATATATATGTATCTATCTATCTATCTATATATCTATCTATCTATCTATCTATATATATATCTATCTATCTATATCTCTCTATCTATCTATCTGTCTATCTATGTCTGTCTGTCTATCTATCTATCTATCTATCTATCTATCTATCTATCAATCTGTCTGTCTACCTACCTACATACATACACACATACGTACGTACATACATACATACATACATACATACATATCTACCTACCTACCTACCTACCTATCTACCTATCTGCCTATCTACATACCTACCTACCTGCTTACGGACCTGCCTACCTATATGCCTACCTACATATTTATCTACCTACCTACCGACCTACCTACCTATCTATTTATCTACCTACCTACCTATCTACCTACCTACCTATCTATCTATCTACCTACCTATCCATCTATCTACCTACCTACCTATCTATCCACCTACCTACATATCTACCTATCTACCTACCTACCTACCTATCTACCTACCTACCCATCTATCTACCTACCTATCTACCTACCTACCTACGTATCTACCTACCTACCTACCTATCTGTCTACCTACCTATCTACCTACCTACCTATCTACCTACCTACCTGTCTATCTACCTATCTACCTACCTACCTATCTACCTACCTACCTATCTATCTACCTATCTACCTACCTACCTACCTGCCTATCTACCTATCTATCTACCTACCTACCTATCTATCTATCTACCTATCTACCTACCTACCTGTCTATCTACCTACCTACCTACCTACCTATCTATCTACCTATCTACCTATATCTATCTACCTATCTATCTGCCTATCTATCTACCTACCTACCTACCTATCTACCTACCTACCTACGTATCTACCTACCTGCCTATCTACCTATCTACCTATCTATCTACCTACCTACCTATCTATCTATCTACTATCTACCTACCTACTGTCTATCTACCTACCTACCTACCTATCTATCTACCTACCTATCTGCCTATCTATCTACCTACCTACCTACCTATCTACCCATCTACCTACCTACCTACCTATCTACCTATCTACCTACCTATCTACCTATCTACCTACCTACCTACTATCTACTACCTACCTACGTATCTACCTACCTACCTACCTATCTACCTACCTACTACCTATCTGTCTACCTTCCTTCCTACCTACCTACCTACCTACCTGCTGCCTATCTACCTATCTGCCTATCTATCTACCCACTACCTACCTACCTATCTACCTACTACCTATCTGTCTACCTACCTACCTACCTTCCTTCTTCCTTCCTTCCTACTGCCTACGTACGTACATAGGTACCTACAATTCAAATCAAAGCCCACTCACGCACCAGGCATACGCATACAATCGACAAAGACACTTACATATTTAATACACAGACTGAGGGAAAAGTAGTTGTAGAATTCATTGTCGGAAAAAGAGGTGTGTTTTTACACTGGATTTAAAAGCAGAAAGGGTAGGTGTTAGGCGAAGGCAGAGCGAAGTCTATTCCAGGCTGACGGTCCTGAGACAGCAAAAGAACGCTGGTCAACATTTGATTGTTTAATCTAGGGACCTGAGGGAAAGAGTGTCTGAAGTGAGCGCAAGTGCGAGTTGCGTATAAATGTTGATGTTGTCGCAAAGATTTGATGGAGCAGACTGGTGAATAGATCTGTAACACAAGATGTCCAGCTTGTATTCAATTCTTTTTAAGACAGGCAACCAGTGAAGAGAGCGAAGGAGATGAAAGAGATGATCAAACGTTTTCTTTCTGAAGACAAAACCAGCAGCTATGTTTTTGTATTCGTTGCAGACACAGGAGAGAAGAAGCTGGTAGTCTAGTAAGGACAGCATTACAGTAATCAAGACGAGACAAAATGAGAGATATCACAAGCTTAGATGCAGCCTCAGTTGAAAGATATCTTGGAATATAACCGATAGGCCGAATCTGATAGTAGCATGATTGACAGGTCTGGGTCAGAAACCTCTGCATAGAAAGAGTGTTGTCCAGGGTCACACCCAGGTTCTTGACAGAATCAGAGAGAGGGATGATGTTGTCACCAAGCTGGATAGAATTCAGCGTAATAGAGGCAAGTTTATTTTTGATGCATGCAAGTATGGCTTCGTTTTATCACCATTTAATTGCAGTTTATTTTGTGTCAAATACATTGCAATACAACACAATACATTGCAATGCAACATAATACGTTGCAACACAACACAATACATTGCAATACAACACAATACGTTGCTATACACAATACGTTGCTATACAACACAATACATTGCAATACAACACAATACGTTGCTATACAACACA
>CM060315.1:91732255-91739755 GCA_030674185.1 Monoplex corrugatus
CGTCACTGATACCTGTTCTGTAATAAATTTTTTGTATATACATATTTATTAGCAGGTGATATTAATTATATGTGTGTATGTGTGTGTATGTGTGTATCTGTTTATCTGTGTTTGTGTTGTATAGATTTTATTGTGTGTGTGTATTGTATATTATGTGTGTGTGTGTGTGTGTGTGTGTGTGTGCATGTGTTGTTGTGTTGTGTTTGGTGTGTGTGTGTGTGTGTATTGTTGTATATGTTGTATGTTGTGTGTGTTGTATGTGTGTTTTGGTGTGTGTATGTGTGTGTGTGTGTGTATGTGGATGTGTGTGTTGTGTATTGTATTGTGTGTTGTGGTATGTTGTGTGATGGTGTGTAGTGTTGTGTGTGTATGTGTTGTGTTAGGTGTAGTGTGTGTGTAGTGTGTGTGTAGTGTGTGTGTGTATGTATGTGTGTGTATGTATGTGTGTGTGTATGTGTGTGTGTATGTGTGTGTGTGTTGTGTGTGTGTATGTATGTGTGTGTGTGTGTGTGTGTGGTTGTGTGTGTGTGTGTGTATGTGTGTGTGTGTTGTGTAGTGTGTGTGTGTGTGTTGTAGTGTGTGTGTTGTTGTGTGTGGGGTGTGTGTGTGTGTGTGTGTGTGTGTGTACTGTGTGTGTGTGTGTGTGTGTGTATGTGTGTGTGTGTGTGTGTGTTTTTGTGTTGTGTGTATGTATGTATGAGAAGAGACAGACATGACAGACAGAGGAGAAGAGAAGAAACAGCATGTGCACAAAGAAGACAACAATCGACGATAATTTTCCCAAATTTTGGGCGGTATACCCGTATTTTCGTGGGGATGTGTGGGGTCTTTTAGAGAGAGAGAGAAGACAGACAGACAGACAGACAGAGAGAGAGACAAATAGACAGAGACGGAAAGAGCGAGAGAGAGAGAGACAGAGACGGAAAGAGAGAGAGACAGAGAGAGAGAGAAGGGACAGACAGACAGAGAGACAGAGAGGAAGAGAGACAGTAGAGAGGAAGAGAGACAGTGACAGTCAGACAGAGAGACAGAAAGACAGAGAGAGACACACAGAGACAGAAAGACAGAGAGAGACAGTTACAGACAAAGAGAGATAGAGTGAGACAGACACAGACAGACAGAGGGAGAGAGAGAGAAAGAGAGAGAAACTCGCAATATGTCCGGACCTAGAAATGTTACAGTTTTTAATCTCTACAGTTTTCTACGTGTGTCTAATAGAACTCTGTTTTTTAGCTGTAAACAGACATTTACTTGTCTGATAGATACAGGAAGAGAGTTCCATCTTCATCATCATCAATCATCATGTGCCCTGCCGCATGGCGTTGGCGACCATGGACTTCCAACCATCTCTATCTCTCGTGCCCCCAGCATCTCCCCCACCCTCCTCATCCCCAGCCACTCTGCAAGTCCGTCCAGCATTCCCTCCCTGGGTTTACCTGGTGCTCTCTTTCCTCCAGCTTTCCCGTTGTAACCAGGTGCTCCAAATCCCCCTTCCTCATAAAATGGCCTATAAATGTTGCCTGTCTTTTCCTAATCTTCCTTATGAGTGATCTACTTGTGTCTGCCTCCATCAAGACTGTCTCGTTTGTTTTCTTTGCTGTCTATGGAACTCTCAACATTCTTCTGAGAAACCACATCTCGGCTGCCTCAATCTTGCTCTGGCTTTGCTTGCTGACTGTCCACGCCTCGCATCCGTACAGCAGTATTGGTTCTGTATAACATTCAAGGACTCTCTTTCTGATGTTAATTGATAGGCATTTGTTGGTAAGAATGCTTGTCATCTTCTTGAATGCTGTTTTGGCTTGGCCGATTCTCCAGCTATTTCCGATGTGCATCTGCCGTCTGATGAAATGACCGTTCCCAGGTATTTGAACTTATCAACCTGTGTCAAGGTTGTGCCATTTGTTGTTATTTTGCATGAGGGGATTTCATGTTTTTTACTGATCACCATGACTTCAGTCTTCAGTCTTCAGTTCCATCTTGTTGGGCCAAAATAAACAGAGAACGATTTCTTTCTGCAAGTAGTTAGCGAGAACACGAGGTACTGTCAAGATAAGACCTCTTTGAGATCTGAGAGCTTTGAAAGATTTGTAAGGCAGGAGAAGTGCTAACAAGATTCAGACAACTGAAATGTGGTGTCTAAGTTTCAGTTTCAGTTTTAGTTTCTCAAGATGATGTCTCAGCGCTCGGAACGAATTCCATATGCAGTAACGTCACAGGTGCCATGTGTACGGTGATCATGTCACAAGCCTTAAGCCTGCACATAAACCCATGAGCTGCCAGGTCCTGAGGCCCTACCTAGACTATGTTTTTTACCTAGTCTATATTTTATACTGGTATTTTATCAGCCTACCGCTGGAATAATCTTGGTTACATGTAAATGACATGTGTATGTGTGTATCTTACCTATAAAAAAGGAACATGTATATATAAAGTAAAAAAATGAATAAAGGTCTGAATCACAACACAACTACCGGTAGTTATTCTGTACAAAACTCGTCTCACAAGAAAAATGTTAAGAGTTCTATGGAAACTAACGAGACAGTCTCGAAGGAGGCAGACACAAGAAAAACATTAAATGAAGAAGATTAGGAAAAGACAGGCAACATTTATAGGACATTTTATGAGGAAAGGGGAATTGGAGCACCTAGACACAACAGGAAAGCTGGAGGGAAAGAAAGCGCCAGGTAGACCCAGGGAGAAAATATTGGAGAGTGGCTGAGGGCATAGAGGGTGGGAGATGTACTTGCAGCGACAAAGGATAGATTGGTATGGAGGGCCACGATCGCCAACGCCATGCGGCAGGGCACATGATGATGATGAGTTCTGACATATATGTTGGCACTGTGTTCGAATTAAACATTGAAAGCAATGTTACAATGATCCTTTGAGCGTGAGCAAAACACTATTCGTTGGTAAGGTCTTGAAAGGGGGAGGAGAGAGAGAAGGGACCTATGAAACAGTAAGCTGACACCACCAGAATGATGGAAACATTAAGATGGGCAGCCAACAGGTCAGTGGACCTATGAAACACCAAGCTGACATCAGCAGAATGATGGAAACATTAAGATGGGCAGTCAACAGGCCAGTGGACCTATGAAACACCAAGCTGACACCAGCAGAATGATGGAAACATTAAGATGGGCAGTCAACAGGCCAGTGGACCTATGAAACACCAAGCTGACACCAGCAGAATGATGGAAACATTAAGATGGGCAGTCAACAGGCCAGTGGACCTATGAAACACCAAGCTGACACCAGCAGAATGATGGAAACATTAAGATGGACAGCCAACAGGCCAGTGGACCTATGAAACAGTAAGCTGACACCACCAGAATGATGGAAACATTAAGATGGGCAGCCAACAGGCCAGTGGACCTATCAAACAGTAAGCTGACACCACCAGAATGATGGCAACATTAAGATGGGCAGCCAACAGGCCAGTGGACCTATCAAACAGTAAGCTGACACCAGCAGAATGATGGAAACATTCAGATGGGCAGCCAACAGGCCAGTGGACCTATCAAACACTAAGCTGACGCCACCAGAATGATGGAAACATTAAGATGGCAGTCAATAATAATAATAATATATTTTATTTATATAGCGCAAAATCTTGACAAAATCAAATCTAAGCGCTGAGCGTATACATGCATACATACCTACATACATATGAGCGTATACATGCATACATACATGCTTACATACTTACATACATAAATCTAAGCTGAGCGTATACATGCATACATACATACATACATAAATCTAAGCGTATACATACATATATACATACATACATACGTACGCACATGCATACATAATAATTACAATATTTATATAGCGCAAATCTCGACAAAATCAAATCCAAGCGCCGAAAAGACACACACGCACACACGCACGCACGCACGCACGCACACACACACACACACACACACACACACACACACACACACACACACACACACACACACACACACACAGCACACACACACACACACACACACACACACACACATGCATGGCCACAAATGGGGAGAAAAGAATAAAAGTAATAAAAGCAAGAATAAAACCAATGGAAAACCACAGAGAGCACATCATATACAATTATATATTAAAACAAAAGTGATTCCCCTCCGAGCGGAGACAGGCTGCAGAGGGGGTTGAGTGAGGTTAGGATTTTATGCAGAGGAGAAAAGGTGAGTTTTGAGAGCGGACTTGAAGGAGGCAAAAGTAGGTTGCTGACGGACTGAGAGAGGAAGTTTGTTCCAGGAGAGTGGACCAGAAACAGAGAAGGCTCGTGGACCATAGGTATTGAGCTTAGTGCGTGGAAAGCGAAAAGTCAGAGGATCGGAGGCAGAGCGGAGGGTACGTGAGGGAACATAGATCTCAAGTAGGCTTGACAGGTAATCGGGGCTGCGTTATTGAGGCTTTTGTAGCACATGGTGTCTAGTTTGTACTGTATGCGCTTTGATACAGGGAGCCAGTGAAGTTGTGCCAGGAGAGGAGATATGTGGTCAGCTTTTTTCTTTTTGAGTACAAGGCGTACAGCATTGTTTTGAATGCGCTGTAGGATGTGAATGATGGAGGCAGGAAGACCAGACAGGAGTGAATTGCAATAGTCAATGCGAGACATTATGAAGGAGAGAACGAGTTTTGCAGTTGTTTCGACAGAGAGATACTTCCTAATCAGGCTTATACGATGGAGATGATAGTAGCAAGATCTGGCAGTTTGAGAAACAAAGTTGTTCATGGACAGGGTAGAGTCAATGCAGACACCAAGGTTTTTAGCTGAATCAGAAATTGGGACTGATGTGTTACATAATGGGAGAGAAAGAGGAGGCAGCTGGGAAAGTTTCTGACAGGTGCCAATGAGGATAGCTTCTGTCTTGTCGTCATTAAGCTGAAGTCTATTGTGTGTCATCCAGTTCTTAATGTCCGAGTAACACTCAGTGGTGCGAGTCAACAGGCGCTGTATATTATCAGGTGAGTCACTATCTTGAAGTTGGGTGTCATCAGCATAGAAGTGGTGTTTTATAGAGTGGGAGTTGATGATGGTGGACAGGGGGGAGGTATAAGGAGTGAAAAGAACAGGGCCAAGGACAGATCCTTGTGGAACACCACAGGTCAGGTATGCAGGTTGAGAGTAAGTGCCATTGATGAGAACAGTTTGTTTTCTGTTTGATAAATACGAAGTGAAAAAGGAGAGAGCAATGTCAGAGATGCCAAAAGTATGATGAAGTCTAGAAAGGAGAATACCATGGTCAATGGTATCGAAAGCTGCAGACAGATCAAGGAGTGTGAGGAGAGAGACTTTGCCAGTATCAGTTGCAAGAGGAGATTGTTGAGAATGTGTAGTAGGGCAGTTTCAGTGCTATGGCACTGGCGGTAGGCTGACTGGAAAGGATTGAGGAGATTGTTGGCAGACAGGTGAGAGTTCAGCTGGTTGAGGACGACTTTTTCAAGGAGTTTTGAAAAGAAAGAGAGATTAGAGATAGGCCTGTAATTTTTCAGTTCAACAGGCCAGTGGACCAATCAAACAGTAAGCTGACACCAGCAGAATGATGGAAACATTAAGATGGGCAGCCAACAGGCCAGTGGACCTATCAAACAGTATGCTGATACCAGCAGAATGATAGAAACATTAAGATGGGCAGTCAACAGGCCAGTGGACCTATCAAACAGTAAGCTGACACCACCAGAATGATGGAAACATTAAGACGGACAGCCAACAGGCCAGTGGACCTATCAAACAGTAAGCTGACACCACCAGAATGATGGAAACATTAAGATGGGCAGCCAACAGGCCAGTGGACCTATCAAACAGTAAGCTGACACCATCAGAATGATGGAAACATTAAGATGGGCAGCCAACAGGCCAGTGGACTTATGAAACAGTAAGCTGACACCACCAGAATGATGGAAACATTAAGATGGACAGCCAACAGGCCACGTGGACCTATGAAACAGTAAGCTGACACCAGCAGGATGATGGAAACATTAAGATGGGCAGCCAACAGGCCAGTGGACCTATCAAACAGTAAGCTGACACCAGCAGAATGATGGAAACATTAAGACGGACAGCCAACAGGCCAGTGGATCTATCAAACAGTAAGCTGACACCAGCAGAATGATGGAAACATTAAGACGGACAGCCAACAGGCCAGTGGATCTATCAAACAGTAAGCTGACACCAGCAGAATGATGGAAACATTAAGACGGACAGCCAACAGGCCAGTGGATCTATCAAACAGTAAGCTGACACCAGCAGAATGATGGAAACATTAAGACGGACAGCCAACAGGCCACGTGGACCTATCAAACAGTAAGCTGACACCAGCAGGATGATGGAAACATTAAGATGGGCAGCCAACAGGCCAGTGGACCTATCAAACAGTAAGCTGACACCAGCAGAATGATGGAAACATTAAGACGGACAGCCAACAGGCCAGTGGATCTATCAAACAGTAAGCTGACACCAGCAGAATGATGGAAACATTAAGACGGACAGCCAACAGGCCAGTGGATCTATCAAACAGTAAGCTGACACCAGCAGAATGATGGAAACATTAAGACGGACAGCCAACAGGCCAGTGGATCTATCAAACAGTAAGCTGACACCAGCAGAATGATGGAAACATTAAGACGGACAGCCAACAGGCCAGTGGACCTATCAAACAGTAAGCTGACACCAGCAGAATGATGGAAACATTAAGACGGACAGCCAACAGGCCAGTGGACCTATCAAACAGTAAGCTGACACCAGCAGAATGATGGAAACATTAAGACGGACAGCCAACAGGCCAGTGGACCTATCAAACAGTAAGCTGACACCAGCAGAATGATGGAAACATTAAGACGGACAGCCAACAGGCCAGTTTTTAATGAAGGTAAAACAAAATGACTGCTGGATCTTGAGGGTAAAACAAATATTAAAAAATACCTTGTTTGTAAAAGATCCTTGGGAGTATAAAACACAACATTTCGAGCCCAGGCCCTTTGTCAAGTCAGTTTTTAATGTTGCGGGCTGGGATTGAACTCGAGATATCAGATCCTGAGTCCACGGTTTTGTCGAAAGAACCAGTCAGACCGCATGAAAAAAAAATGTTGAAAATAATGTCACAATGATCTCCTGATCAAAATTTGTCTGGGGATGGTCGTAGACACAAAATGACCCAGCTATTTCTGATTAACTAGAAGAGTCTTCGTCTCCTTAGCCCCAGGGCTGTCTTGTCTCTCGGTCTGGCGATTTATTATCATCATTAGGAGGCTTATGTTTAGGCAGTGTCCGTAGTAAGCTGGGTCAGAACTGACACCGTTGGATTCCACAGAAGTGATCCAGCAAGTCGTGCAGGGTCTTCTCTGACCAGTAGCCCTATGGCGGCTGGGTGATTACTTTCCTCAGCAGGGGGCTTAGCAGACAGTGTCCTTAGTAAGCTGGACCAAACAGGCACTGTTGAACTCCACAGAAGTGACACGGCAGCGGTGCAGGGTATGTTCTGG
>CM060315.1:91759755-91762255 GCA_030674185.1 Monoplex corrugatus
GCTCGCCGGACGTCCAAACGTGGAGTATTTTTGACTGCATTTTGGAGTACGAACTCTTCTGAAACGTGAGTGGACTCTTTTATCTTTTGATCTGTTTCTTTTCTTGCTGTCTTGATATTGGAGCGTGTGTGTTGGTATTTTTTTTTTTGCCAGCTGCTGCTGAACTGGTAGCGTTTCTCTAATGTACGTGTGCATTTTTCAGTGTTCGCTTTTCTCGTTATGCTGTGCGTAGTTATTTTGATGTTTAATTTGTGCGCGTCGTATCGCAGAGAAAACGTTTTTTCTGGGGGGTGTTCTTATTTTTATTGTTATTTTTGTTTAAAGCCCAGCCGACTGTGTGGAGCCATATCAGGGCTGTAACCGTTTCAAAACACATATATTACGGAGTCTGGACACTACTACGAGCGTTAAAACTTGAGTGTAAGTTTAGAGTTATGGGGTACGTTCAGGAGCGATTCTTCGCGCCTGGGGCAATTCCATACACGCTCTGACGCTGCACCCAGATCTGCCAACAGTTGTCCGGCAGACTACCTCAGCCTGTGCCAAACTCTTTGCGCTGGCAAGAAATTGAAATGGTGAGGCGGGGAGGGGGATTATAAAACACCAGTTTGATATTATTATAAGACTGATGAAAATATTATTCTTATCGTTTAAAGCCCAGCCGACTGCACAGAGCCGTATCAGAGCTATAACCATTTCAAAACGTAGACATTTGGTCGGGGGACGGGGAGGGGGGGGAGAGAGAGCTGAAGAAGAAAATTAAATACACATATTCATGCGCGTGCATAATCTAAGGATATGCCCCCCTGGCGTTGACCATTCCGTCAAATTTATCACCAGGGGACTTAAAATGAAAATTGACCACTAATGCGGACATAACTTAAGGACACTAAAACATATATAAAAAATGGCCGACATTACATAAAATGCCAGATGGACAGCCAGCAAGCAGGATTTAAGTTTATCAGGCTGAGACTGAACCTGAAGATGCCTTGAGTCGACGGCTCTATCAAAACAACAACAGGCAGGCGTAAAATTGTTGTACTACGTGTTAGCGATGTCGTTGTAGTGATACGTGTTAGTGGTTTAATGGTTTCGTTGTAGTGGTACGTGTTAATGATTTAGTGGTTTCGTTGTAGTGATACGTGTTAGTGGTTTCGTTGTAGTGATATGTGTTAGTGGTTTAATGGTTTCGTTGTAGTGGTACGTGTTAATGATTTAGTGGTTTCGTTGTAGTGATACGTGTTAGTGGTTTCGTTGTAGTGATACGTGTTAGCGATTTCGTTGTAGTGATACGTGTTAGCGATTTCGTTGTAGTGATACGTGTTAGTGGTTTACTGGTTTCGTTGTAGTGATACGTGTTAATGGTTTAGTGGTTTCGTTGTAGTGATACGTGTTAGTGGTTTCGTTGTAGTGATACTTGTTAGTGGTTTCGTTGTAGTGTGTACGTGTTAGTGGTTTAGTGGTTTCGTTGTATATGTTTCGTGTTAGTGGTTTCGTTGTAGTGTTACGTGTTAATGATTTAGTGGTTTCGTTGTAGTGATACGTGTTAGTGGTTTCGTTGTAGTGATACGTGTTAGTGGTTTCGTTGTAGTGATACGTGTTAGCGATTTCGTTGTAGTGATACGTGTTAGCGATTTCGTTGTAGTGATACGTGTCAGTGGTTTCGTTGTAGCGATACGTGTTAGTGGTTTAGTGGTTTCGTTGTAGTGGTACGTGTTAATGATTTAGTGGTTTCGTTGTAGTGATACGTGTTAGTGGTTTAGTGGTTTCGTTGTAGTGATACGTGTTAATGGTTTAGTGGTTTCGTTGTAGTGATACGTGTTAGTGGTTTCGTTGTAGTGATACGTGTTAATGGTTTAGTGGTTTCGTTGTAGTGATACGTGTTAATGGTTTAGTGGTTTCGTTGTAGTGATACGTGTTAGTGGTTTCGTTGTAGTGGTACGTGTTAGTGGTTTAGTGGTTTCGTTGTAGTGATACGTGTTAATGGTTTAGTGGTTTCGTTGTAGTGATACGTGTTAGTGGTTTCGTTGTAGTGATACGTGTTAGTGGTTTAGTGGTTTCGTTATAGTGGTACGTGTTAATGGTTTAGTGGTTTCGTTGTAGTGATACGTGTTAATGGTTTAGTTGTTTCGTTGTAGTGATACGTGTTAGTGGTTTCGTTGTAGTGGTACGTGTTAGTGGTTTAGTGGTTTCGTTGTAGTGATACGTGTTAGTGGTTTAGTGGTTTCGTTGTAGTGATACGTGTTAATGGTTTAGTGGTTTCGTTGTAGTGATACGTGTTAGTGGTTTCGTTGTAGTGATACGTGTTAGTGGTTTAGTGGTTTCGTTGTAGTGGTACGTGTTAATGGTTTCGTTGTAGTGATACGTGTTAGTGGTTTAGTGGTTTCGTTGTAGTGATACGTGTTAATGGTTTAGTGGTTTCGTTGTAGTGATACGTGTTAGTGGTTTCGTTGTAGTGATACGTGTTAGTGGTTTAGTGGTTTCGTTGTAGTGGTAC
>CM060315.1:91774755-91777255 GCA_030674185.1 Monoplex corrugatus
GAGTACGTGACTGTTGAATAGGCAGGAGAAGCTCGTGCCAGAGAGTACGTGACTGTTGAATAGGCAGGAGAAGCTCGTGCCAGAGAGTACGTGACTGTTGAATAGTCAGGAGAAGCTCGTGCCGGTTGTATGGACCTGACACAGAAAGAGAGCAGCGACCGACTTGTGTGTGTGTGTGTGTGTGTGTGTGTGTGTGTGTGTGAGAGAGAGAGAGAGAGAGAGAGAGAGAAAGAGAGAGAGAGACTTTGTGTTTGTGTGTGTGTGTGAGAGAGAGAGAGAGAGAGAGAGAGACTGTGTGTGTGTGTGAGAGAGAGAGAGAGACTGTGTGTGTGTGAGAGAGAGAGACAGAGAGAGAGACTGTGTGTTTGTGTGTGTGAGAGAGAGAGCTAGAGAGACAGAGAGAGACACAGAGAGAGACACTGTGTGTTTATGTGTGTGTGTGAGAGAGAGAGACAGAGAGAGAGAGACTGTGTGTGTGTGTGTGTGTATATGTGTGTCTGTGTCTGTGGGTTTACTCTGTCTGCGTGTGCGTGTGTGTCTGTGTGTTTGAGACGTGTGTGTGTGACTGTGTGTGTCTGCGTGTTTGTGTCTGTGTGCGTGCGTGTGCGTGCGTGTGTGCATGCCTGTGTGTGTATGTAACATCTGTATCCAAGAAGCTGGTAGACAGGGTGAGGGAGGCAAAGGGTTAAGTTTTTGCCATTGGTGGATAGGGTGAGGGAGCCAAAGGGTTAAGTTTTTGCCATTGGTGGACAGGGTGAGGGAGCCAAAGGGTTAAAGTGTAGTTCGCCTGAGGGTGGAACCCACGCTTTGTGTGTAAACATGCTGCTCTAACCACCATGGCCAACAGACTTCCACTTGTCCACTGTCAATGTTCAGGGGAACAACACACTGTATTATCGTGCTAATGTTTTCCCCGTGAAAAACGGATTTTCCTCGTCACATGTTAAGATCTGGATGTAAAAATGACCTTCGACCCCAATTGTCATTTGTCAGTTGTGTCAATAACCCCAGGCCCTACCCCCAGTGCGGATACCATCTTCTTCAGTGGAATTAACGTCCCAGCGTGATAACGATTAGGGACTGTCGTAAGATGAGTCTTGTCATATAGTTAAAGAAGATAAGCGTTGTCTTATAATTTCCATGGGGATACCAGGGGCTCTTTCGGTATAAATAATATCCTCATCCTCTGGACTTTCTGTGCTAGAAATTTCCTCTTTTCTGTCACTCTCTTTGTTCCTGTCTTGTTCCTTTGCTTTCTGTCATTTCTTCCTATCATTTTCTGCCTTGCTGGTCCATTCACCTGTATGTGTTCGATAAAGTCTTACGTACTTTTTTCCTAGGATTGATAATTGGGTACATGTATTAAGTGATTTTTTGACTCTACGGAGGTGAGATATGCGGAAGCAATTTTAGGTAATTTATGCCCGTTTATGTATGTTTTGGTGTCCTTAGGTATGTTGAAATTCGTATTTAGTTGTCTTTTTTAAATCCCTTGTGTGATAAATAGGACGGAGTGGTCAACGCCAGGGGCATGTCCTAGAATATGTGGGCAGGAGCATTGATCTGTGAACTTAACCCTTTGACTCTCGCAGCCTGGCCACCATCATCCCGCATTATCAACAATGCTAGCAAAGAAACAACTTAACCCTTTGATTCCCTCATCCTATCAACCAGTTTCATAAACTTAACCCTTTGATGCCTGCAGGCAGCTGGTGGATAAGGTGAGTGAATCAAAGGGTTAACTTTTTGCTGTTGGGGGGATAGGGCACGGGAGTCAAAGGGTAAATTTTTTTCTTGTTTTTCCTGTTGAAGTTTTGTACGTTTTGAAGCGGTTATAGCCCTGATATGGCTCTACGCAGTTGGCTTGGCTTTAAACAAATATAACAGTAACAGTAACCCCCCCCCCCCACACCATCATTTCAGTTCCAAACCCACAGACACTGAGGTCACCATGACAACAGGACATGAAGGACCACAGAATCTGGGATGATGGCAATGGGGATGATAGTGATGATGATGATGTGCAGTTTTATATGGGACTAACAAAAAAAAAGGTGAACATAAAGGTAACCTCCCTGAGTGCAATGATCCTTTAATTAAAGAAAAAAGAAAAAAAAAAACAACCTCCACATGGGCAATTCCGAGCAGTGTCTGCGCGTGCTCTTGTTCCAGTGTTTACACTGCAGCGAAGCCATTGTTTGTTATCTGTCAAGTCCATCCTCCAAGTCGCACGAATTCTTCACACTCAGCCGACGTCTCGACGTCAATGGTGGTGAATGATAGGCGATGACCGTTATACCGCCTGCACCCAGCATGCACGTGCTACAGGCAACAAGCCAATCAGCGCCTTTTGTTCAGGTTTGAATGGCACGCCAGCATGGCAATACAGAGAGAGAGGGTGGGGGGGGGGGGGAACCTTCTTGGAAATGGAAGTGGAGAGTGGAAGTCCATTGTCGGTTCTAACTTTACAGCGCGAGGGCCGTTCATCCGTGCAGTTTAT
>CM060315.1:91784755-91797255 GCA_030674185.1 Monoplex corrugatus
ACTGTGTACGTTTTTAAATGGTTATAGTCCTGATATGACTGTGTACGTTTTTAAATGGTTATAGTCCTGATATGACTGTGTACGTTTTTAAATGGTTATAGTCCTGATATGACTGTGTACGTTTTTAAATGGTTATAGTCCTGATATGACTGTGTACGTTTTTAAATGGTTATAGTCCTGATATGACTGTGTACGTTTTTAAATGGTTATAGTCCTGATATGACTGTGTACGTTTTTAAATGGTTATAGTCCTGATATGACTGTGTACGTTTTTAAATGGTTATAGTCCTGATATGACTGTGTACGTTTTTAAATGGTTATAGTCCTGATATGACTGTGTACGTTTTTAAATGGTTATAGTCCTGATATGACTGTGTACGTTTTTAATGGTTATAGTCCTGATATGACTGTGTACGTTTTTAAATGGTTATAGTCCTGATATGACTGTGTACGTTTTTAAATGGTTATAGTCCTGATATGACTGTGTGCGTTTTTAATGGTTATAGTCCTGATATGACTGTGTACGTTTTTAAATGGTTATAGTCCTGATATGACTGTGTACGTTTTTATAATGGTTATAGTCCTGATATGACTGTGTACGTTTTTAAATGGTTATAGTCCTGATATGACTGTGTCGTTTTTAATGGTTATAGTCCTGATATGACTGTGTGCGTTTTTAAATGGTTATAGTCCTGATATGACTGTGTACGTTTTTAAATGGTTATAGTCCTGATATGACTGTGTGCGTTTTTATATGGTTATAGTCCTGATATGACTGTGTGCGTTTTTAAATGGTTATAGTCCTGATATGACTGTGTACGTTTTTAATGGTTATAGTCCTGATATGACTGTGTGCGTTTTTATAATGGTTATAGTCCTGATATGACTGTGTGCGTTTTTAAATGGTTATAGTCCTGATATGACTGTGTGCGTTTTTAAATGGTTATAGTCCTGATATGACTGTGTACGTTTTTAAATGGTTATAGTCCTGATATGACTGTGTACGTTTTTAAATGGTTATAGTCCTGATATGACTGTGTACGTTTTTAAATGGTTATAGTCCTGATATGACTGTGTACGTTTTTAAATGGTTATAGTCCTGATATGACTGTGTACGTTTTTAAATGGTTATAGTCCTGATATGACTGTGTACGTTTTTAAATGGTTATAGTCCTGATATGACTGTGTACGTTTTTAAATGGTTATAGTCCTGATATGACTGTGTACGTTTTTAAATGGTTATAGTCCTGATATGACTGTGTACGTTTTAATGGTTATAGTCCTGATATGACTGTGTACGTTTTTAAAGGTTATAGTCCTGATATGACTGTGTACGTTTTTAATGGTTATAGTCCTGATTGATGTGTCGTTTTATATGGTTATAGTCCTGATATGACTGTGTCGTTTTTAAATGGTTATAGTCCTGATATGACTGTGTGGTTTTTAATGGTTATAGTCCTGATAGATGTTGTCGTTTTTATATGGTTATAGTCCTGATATGACTGTGTCGTTTTAAATGGTTATAGTCCTGATATGACTGTGTACGTTTTTAATGGTTTATATCCTGATATGACTGTGTACGTTTTTAAATGGTTATAGTCCTGATATGAGCTTGTGCGTTTTAAATGGTTATAGTCCTGATATGATTTTATGTTATGTTTTATAATTGGTTATAGTCTGATATGTCTGTGCGTTTTTTAAATGGTTATAGTCCTGATATGACTGTGTGCGTTTTTAATGGTTATAGTCCTGATATGACTGTGTACGTTTTTAATGGTTATATCCTGATATGACTGTGTTTAGTATAGTGACTTGTCGTTTATGGTTATAGTCCTGATATGACTGTGCGTTTTTAATGGTATAGTCCTGTTGACTGTGTCGTTTTATGGTATAGTCTGATAGACTTGTACGTTTTTAATGTTTAGTCTGTATGACTGTGTACGTTTTTATGGTTAAGTCCTGATATGACTGTGTCGTTTTTAATGGTTATAGTCCTGATATGACTTGTCGTTTTAATGGTTTAGTCCTGATGACGTGTCGTTTTATGGTTATAGTCCTGAACGGATTAATGTTATATCGATGACTGTCGTTTAAAGTTATAGTCGTAGACTTGTTTTTAAGTTATGTCTATGCTGTGTCGTTTTTAATGGTTATAGTCCTGATATGACTGTGTGCGTTTTAATGGTTATAGTCCTGATTGATGTGTCGTTTTAAATGGTATAGTCTGATATGACTGTGTCGTTTTTATGGTTATGTCTGATATGCTTGTCGTTTTTAATGGTTTAGTCCTGATATGACTTGTCGTTTTATGGTTATAGTCCTGATATGACTGTGTCGTTTTAAATGGTTTAGTCGATATGACTGTGTCGTTTTATGGTTAAGTCCTGATTGACTGTGTCGTTTAAATGGTTATAGTCTGATTGACTGTGTCGTTTTAATGTTATAGTCCTGAATGACTGTGTGTTTTAATGGTTATGTCCTGATATGACGTGTGTTTTTAAATGGTTATAGTCCTGATATGACTGTGTCGTTTTTAATGGTTATAGTCTGATATGATGTGTCGTTTAATGGTTATGTCCTGATATGACTTGTCGTTTTTAAATGGTTATAGTCTGATTGACTGTGTCGTTTAATGGTTATAGTCTGATATGACTTGTCGTTTAATGGTTAGTCCTGATATGATGTCGTTTAATGGTTATGTCTGATATATTGTGTTTTTAATGGTTTAGCCTGTTGACTTGTCGTTTTTAAATGGTATAGTCCTGTATGACTGTGTCGTTTTTAATGGTTATGTCCTGATATGACTGTGCGTTTTAAATGGTTATAGTCCTGATAGACTGTGTCGTTTTTAATGGTTATAGTCCTGTATGACTGTGTCGTTTTAATGGTTAAGTCCTGATATGACTGTGTCTTTTTAAAGGTTATAGTCTGATATGACTTGTACGTTTTTAAATGGTTATAGTCCTGATATGACTGTGTCGTTTTAATGGTTATGTCTGTATGACTGTGTCGTTTTTAATGTTATGTCCTGATATGACTGTGTCGTTTTTAATGGTTATGTCGATATGACTGTGTCGTTTTTAATGGTTGTCCTGATATGACGTGTACGTTTTTAATGTTATGTCTGATAGACTGTGTCGTTTTAATGGTATAGTCCGATAGACTGTGTGGTTTTTAAGGTTAGTCTGATATGACTGTGTCGTTTTAATGGTTATAGTCTGATATGATGTGTCGTTTTTAATGGTTATAGTCCTGATATGACTGTTCGTTTAATGGTTATAGTCCTGTATGACTTGGTTTTATGGTTATAGTCCTGATTGATTGTCGTTTTTAAATGGTTATTCCTGTAGACTGTTTAGGTTGTCCTGATTGCTTGTGTTTTAATGTTTTCTGATACTTTTTTTAGTTATAGTCCTGATGACTGTTTTTTAAATGGTTAGTCCTGTAAGGTACGTTTTATGGTTATAGTCCTGATGATTGTACGTTTATGGTTATGTCTGATATGAGTGTCGTTTTAATGGTTAAGTCTGTATGACTGTGTCTTTTAAATGGTTATTCTGATTGATGTGCGTTTTAGGTTATATCTGATAGACTGTTTTTTTAATGGTTAAGTCTATATTGTCGTTTTTATGGTTATACCTGTGATGTTCGTTTAAGTATGCTGATATGACTGACGTTTAATTTTATCCTGATTGCTTGTACGTTTTAATGTTATAGTCTGATATGATGTGCGTTTTTATGGTTATATCCTTTACTTGTGTTTTTAAAGTTATAGTCTGATCGTTTTTAAATGGTTATAGTCCTGATATGACTGTGTACGTTTTTAAATGGTTATAGTCCTGATATGACTGTGTACGTTTTTAAATGGTTATAGTCCTGATATGACTGTGTACGTTTTTAATGTTATAGTCCTGATATGACTGTGTACGTTTTTAAATGGTTATAGTCCTGATATGACTGTGTACGTTTTATAATGGTTATAGTCCTGATATGACTGTGTACGTTTTTAAATGGTTATAGTCCTGATATGACTGTGTCGTTTTTAAATGGTATAGTCCTGATATGACTGTGTACGTTTTTAAATGGTTATAGTCCTGATATGACTGTGTCGTTTTTAAATGGTTATAGTCCTGATATGACTGTGTACGTTTTTAAATGGTTATTAGTCCTGATATGACTGTGTACGTTTTTTAAATGGTTATAGTCCTGATATGACTGTGTGCGTTTTTAAATGGTTATAGTCCTGATATGACTGTGTACGTTTTTAATGGTTATAGTCCTGATATGACTGTGTACGTTTTAAATGGTTATAGTCCTGATATGACTGTGTACGTTTTTAAATGGTTATAGTCCTGATATGACTGTGTACGTTTTTAAATGGTTATAGTCCTGATATGACTTGTCGTTTTTAAATGGTTATAGTCCTGATATGACTGTGTGCGTTTTTAATGGTTATAGTCCTGATATGACTGTGTACGTTTTTAAATGGTTATAGTCCTGATATGACTGTTGCGTTTTTAAATGGTTATAGTCCTGATATGACTGTGTACGTTTTTAAATGGTTATAGTCCTGATATGACTGTGTACGTTTTTATATGGTTATAGTCCTGATATGACTGTGTACGTTTTTAAATGGTTATAGTCCTGATATGACTGTGTACGTTTTTAAATGGTTATAGTCCTGATATGACTGTGTACGTTTTTAAATGGTTATAGTCCTGATATGACTGTGTACGTTTTTAAATGGTTATAGTCCTGATATGACTGTGTACGTTTTTAAATGGTTATAGTCCTGATATGACTGTGTACGTTTTTAAATGGTTATAGTCCTGATATGACTCTGTACGTTTTTAAATGGTTATAGTCCTGATATGACTCTGTACGTTTTTATATGGTTATAGTCCTGATATGACTCTGTACGTTTTTAAATGGTTATAGTCCTGATATGACTGTGTACGTTTTTAAATGGTTATAGTCCTGATATGACTGTGTACGTTTTTAAATGGTTATAGTCCTGATATGACTGTGTACGTTTTTAAATGGTTATAGTCCTGATATGACTGTGTACGTTTTTAAATGGTTATAGTCCTGATATGACTGTGTACGTTTTTAAATGGTTATAGTCCTGATATGACTGTGTACGTTTTTAAATGGTTATAGTCCTGATATGACTCTGTACGTTTTTAAATGGTTATAGTCCTGATATGACTGTGTACGTTTTTAAATGGTTATAGTCCTGATATGACTGTGTACGTTTTTAAATGGTTATAGTCCTGATATGACTCTGTACGTTTTTAAATGGTTATAGTCCTGATATGACTGTGTACGTTTTTAAATGGTTATAGTCCTGATATGACTCTGTAAGTTTTTAAATGGTTATAGTCCTGATAGAGATCTTCAGAATAGATCTTTACCTGCCGGATAATGATGGAGAAACATCATCAGCATGAGAGAGACCTGTTCCACAACTTCATAGACTTTAAAAAAGCATTCGACAGGGTGTGGCATAAGGGTTTGTGGCAGGTGCTAAGAAAGTTTGGCATAGAGGAAGGTCTCGTCCAAACCATCCAGGCGCTGTATAACACTGCCAGCAGCGCAGTTCTCCTCAACAACCAGATAGGGGACTACTTCAAGACCACAGTTGGAGTCCGTCAAGGCTGCCTACTCTCTCCCGTGCTGTTCAATCTCTTCCTGGAGAACATCATGCGTGAAGCCCTCCATGACTTCCACTCCACTGTCTCCATCGGAGGAAGAACCATCAACAACCTGAGGTTCGCAGATGACATCGACCTGATGGGAGGCAGCAACGAAGAACTACAAGACCTGACCATGAGACTGGAAGAAAGTGCAGGTGCACACGGAATGGAAGTGAGCACAGAAAAAAGCAAAGTCCTGGTCAACAGCACAACCAACACCCATGCTGAAATCTACATGAACGGGCAACAGCTTGAAGAAGTGGACGCTTTCAAATACCTTGGCGCCACTCTCACCAAAGACGGTCGCTCTACAACAGAAATCAAGACCAGACTAGCGATCGCAACAGCAGCAATGGTAAAGCTAAACAAGATCTGGAAGAGCAGAGAGATCGGCTTTCCATCGAAGATGAAGCTGTACAAGTCCCTGGTGCTCCCCATCCTGCTGTATGGATGCGAGAGCTGGACCATGACAGCAGAGACCACCAAGAGAATCCAGACGTTTGAAACTAAATGCTTCAGGCGCTTGCTCAGGATCTCTTGGCAAGATCGGAAGACAAACGACTTTGTGTGGAGCCAAATAACAACACTCGCAGGCCCACAAGAACCCCTCCTGGCAACAGTCAAGAACAGGAAGCTGTCGTGGTTCGGGCATGTCACACGCCACAACTCACTGCCCAAAACGGTCCTCCAGGGTACACTGGGAGGCGGCAGACGAAGGGGACGACAAGCCAAATGCTGGATGGACAACATCAAAGAATGGACCAGGTTGGATGGCCCCACGCTGGTGCGACAGGCGGAGGACAGGACCGGTTGGCGACGGCTGGCTTCAAGAGTGTCTCTCATCTCTCCTCTACGCCCATCACGGGCAGGAGAATGATGATGATGATGATGAGTCCTGATATGACTCTGTACGTTTTTAAATGGTTATAGTCCTGATATGACTGCGCAGTTCGCTGGGTTTTAAACAGCAGCAGCACCAATAACAAGAACAACAGTAATGATATTAAGAAGAAGGAAGGAGAAGAGCCATTTAGCAGACTTCTTCAGCGTGGAATGGAAAGTGTTTGGGCTTTTCCCATCATCGCCATCATCAGGTGCCCTGCCGCATAGCGTTGGCGACCATGGACTTCCAACCATCTCTATCTCTCGTTGTCCCCAGCATCTCCCCCACCCTCCTCATCCCCAGCCACTCTGCAGGTCCGTCCCTGGGTCTACCTGGTGCTCCCATAATAATAAAAATAATAATGATGATGATGATGATGATGATGATGATGATGATGATGATGATGGTGGTGGTGGTGGTGGTGGTGGTGGTAGTGATACTACAATTACCACTACTACTACTTCTGCTGCTACTACTACTAATAATATTGATCATCATTATCATCATCATCTTCATCATCATCATCGTCATCATCTTCATCATCATCATCATCATAGTCATCACTAATCAAACATTGTCTCAACAATAACACTGTGGAAAGGGCTACAGCGTGGAATGGAAAGTGTTTGGGCTTTTCCTTATTCAAAGATTAAACAACTTTAAAGAAATGCACAAGGCAACTTGGGGGGAGGGGGTTAGAGAGTAGGGGGGTTAGTGTAAACTACGATTGTCGTGATGCTGGTGTGTGTGTGTGTGTGTGAGTGTATGTGTGTGTGTGTGCGTGTGTGATGTGTGTGTATGTGTAGTGTATGTGTGTGGTGTATGTGTGTGTGGTATGTGTGTGTGTTGTGCGTGGTGTGTGGTTTGTGCGGTGAGTGTGTGTGTAGTGTGTTGTGCGTGGAGTGTGTGTGTGTGTAGTGTGTGTTTGTGGTGCGTGCGTGGTGTGTGTTGTGTGTGTGTGTGTGTTTGTGTGTGTGTGCGTGTATGTGTGTGTGTGTGTGTTTGTGTGTTGTGTATGTGTGTGTGTGTGGTGCGTGCGTGTGTGTGTGTATGTGTGTTTGTGTTTGACTGTCTGCCTGTGTCTCTCTGTCGGTCTCTCTCTCTCTCTCTCTCTCTCTCTCTCTCTCTCTCTCTCTCTCTCTCTCAGTTCTCAGTCTCTGTCTTTCTCTGTGTGTCTGTCTGTCTGTCTGTCTGTCTCTCTCTAGATCTGACTGGCTGGCTCGCTCTCTCTCTCTCTCTTTCTCTCTCCTCCTTCCCCCCCTCTCTCTCTCTCTCTCTCTCTGTCTCCCTGTCTCTCTCACTGCCTCTGTCTCTGTCTCCCCTATCCCCCCACCCCCGGTCACCTGAGTGTTCCAAAAACAGTAGGGATGCTTTACACATATCATGTGTAGCATTGAAATAGACACTGGGGTCCAGTTTCTCTTTCACTTCGTGAGGACAGTTCCCAGTTTCAGGATGGGGGGGAGGGGAGGGGAGGGGACGTAGAGTACCCTCACCCCACCCCCCACCCCACCTCCCGAAGTACAACTTCACTGCACGGGTTTGATTACGGCCAAACAAACTGTGTGCCTGTCAACGGATGGAGACCTTTCTTGTTTGGGGGTTGGGGAAAATAAAGCAGCGAGGGAGAGGAGATGGGGCACTGGCGTCACAGATCTGTCCCAAGTAAAGGTTTTGGGTCTCTACCACCTTACTCCCCTAAAATCTCACAGTTATGGGACCTTTGTCTGACCTTACAGTTTGTTGTACTTTTAGGGTACAGTGTGTTGTACTTTTGGGGTACAGTTTGTTGTACTTTTAGGGTACATATTATTGTACTTTTGGGGTACAGTTTGTTGTACTTTTAGGGTACAATTTGTTGTACTGTTAGGGTACAGTTTGTTGTGCTTTTGGGGTACTGTTTGTTGTACTTTAAGGGTACAATTTGTTGTGCTTTTGGGTACAGTTTGTTGTACTTTTAGGATACAGTTGTTGTACTTTTAGGGTACAGTTTGTTGTACTGTTAGGGTACAATGTGTTGTGCTTTTGGGGTACTATTTGTTGTACTTTAAGGGTACAGTTTGTTGTACTTTTAGGGTATAGTTTGTTGTACTTCAAGGGTATAGTTTGTTGTATTTTAAGGGTGCAGTTTGTTGTACTTTTAGGGTACATTTTGTTGTACTTTTAGGGTACAGTTTGTTGTACTTTAAGGGTGCAATTTGTTGTACTTTTAGGGTACAGTTTATTGTTGTTTAAGGGTACAATTTGTTGTACTTTTAGGGTACAATTTGTTGTACTTTTAGGGTACAGTTTGCTGTAGTTTAAGGGTGACGTTTGTTGTACATTTATGGTAGTTTGTCGTAGTTTAAGGATGCAATTTGTTGTACTTTTAGGGCATAGTTTGTTGTTGTTTAAGAGTGCAGTTTGTTGTACTTTTAGGGTACAGTTTGTTGTACTTTAAGGGTACAATTTGTTGTACTTTAAGGGTACAGTTTGATGTTGTTTAAGAGTGCAGTTTATTGTACTTTTAGAGTACAGTTCAGTTTGTTGTACTTTTAGGGTACAGGTTGTTGTAGTTTGAGTGCAGTTTGTTGTACTTTTAGGGTATATATTATTGTACTTTTACAGTACAATTTGTTATACTTTTAGGGTACAGTTTCCCCGTTGGGATGCCGGGGGCTCTTTCAGTATGAATAGTATCCCCACCTGGAAATTGTGTGCGAGAAATTTCCTTTTTCTGTCACTCTCTTTGTTTCTCCTTTGTTCCTTTGCTTTGTCATTTTTTCTATCGTTTTCTGTCTGTATGTGTTCGATAAAATCTCAAGCACTTTCTCTTAGGATTGATAATTGAGTACATGTATTAAGTGCATTTTGGGATCTAGGGAAATGGGATACGCAGAAGCAATTATAGGTAATTTATACTGGTTTTATGTGTGCTTTAGTGTCCTTAGTTATGTTCACATTTGTATTCATGTATGCTTCTTAAATCCCCTGTGTGATAAATTGGACGGAGTGGTCAACGCCAGGGGCATGTCCTTAGATTATGTGCAGGAATATTTTGATGTGTGCACTTAATCTTCCTTTTCTTTTTTTTTTCTTTTCCCTTGTTGAAGTTGTATGTTTTGAAACGGTTATAGTCCTGATATGGCTCTAGGCAGTCGGCTGGGCTTTACACATAAGTAACAGTAACATTGTACAGTTTGTTGTACTTTTAGGGTACAGTTTGTTGCGCTGTACTTTTAGGGTACAGTTTGTACTTTTCGAGTAGAATTTCTTACACGTTTTAAGTACAGTGTGTCGCAAGTTTAGAGTGCAGTTGCACTTTTAATGTATGTTTGGTGGTTTTAGGGTACAGTTGTATTTTAGGGTCTGTTTCTAGCTTTTTAAGAGTACACTTGTACTTTGGGATAGACTTTGTGTAATTTTAGCGTAGGGTTTGTTGTACTTTTATAACTTTTACGGTAGAGAGGATAGCGTGTTTTGACTTTCAGGATTAAATTTTTGCGCTTTTGTGGTGCACTGGGGTAGAGTTTTAGTAGTTTTGAAGGTAGAGTTTTAATCAGTTTTGTAGGGTAGCCCCGGGTAGACCCAGGGAGAAGATACTAGACGGACTTGCAGAGTGGCTGAAGACAGGGAGGGTGGAAGAGATGCTTGAGGCAACAAGAGATAGAGACAGATGGAAGTCCATAATCGCCAACGCCATGCGGCAAGGCACCTGATGATGATGATGATGATGAGGGTAGCGTTTATGGGTGGGATGTAAGAAACCCGGGTTTGATTCCATTGATTTATCTGTCTCCTTCGCCTACATGTGAAATGGTGGTGTAGGTATACAGACAGATAAATCACTCTGTGGGGATGTCGGGGGCTCTTTCAGTATAAACAGTATCCTCATCTTCTGGACATTCTGTGCTAGACATTTACTCTTTTCTGTCACTCTATGGGGATGCTGGGGGCTCTTTCAGTATAAATAGTATCCCCACTTCTGGACATTCTGTGCTTGGAAAATCTCCTTTTCTGTCACTATCTTTGTTTCTGCCTTGTTCCTTTGCTTTCTGTCATTTCTTCCTATCACTTTCTGCCTTGTTGGTTCATTCACCTGTACGTGTTCTATAAAGCCTTACACAATTTCTCTTAGGATTGATTACTAGGTTCATGTGTTAACTGCAATTTTGGTTCTACGGAAATGTGATGTAAAGAAGCAATTTTAGGTAAAACAGGCCAGTTTTTATGCACGTTTTAGTGTTCTTAGTTTTATTAACTTGCGGAGTGGATAAAGACAGAGGGTGGGAGATGCATGGGTGAAAGTAGTTCCGGAGTGTTCCGGAATTCCGGAATGAACCGATTGACAAAAGTTCTTTCCGGAATGGCAAACTTGACTTCAGGAAAATGCCAATGCAAAAAAAAAAAAAAAGAACGAGAAGAGAGAGAGTCTTTCACACTGTCAGCTCGGCTTATCTGCATAATTCAATTATCTATATTATTTTTCCATTAGTCTTCGTTTGTATCGAACGGCGATTCTTCACTGGTGCTTGGCAACACAGAAAGGGTTTAAAGTTACTTCCCTTCCTTTTCATTCTTGCTCATGCGCATTCCGAGTCTAAACCGGGGGAAAAAAAAGTTTGCGAGCGAAGATTTGTATCTACAGCAAATTTGGGCCTAACACATGCGATAGCAACAATGAAGGACGTGCCTGTTAATGCAGATGTTTCTGCAATAGACAAATCAGTAAAAAACAAGTGGCGATGGCTCTGGCTAGAAGAAGAAGAAGATGGCGATTGTTTCGAAGTGTTTCCATTGCTTCAGGAATGGACGCAGGTTTTCAGGAATGGGAACATTTAGAGGACATGGAAATTTAAGGTTTCAGGATTGGGAGATTTTTTTACTTTCACCCATGGAGATGTACTCGCAGCGACAGAAGATAGATACATATGAAGGGCCATGATCGCCAACGCCATGCGGCAGGGCACGTGATGATGGTGACTTATGCTTACATCTGTATTCTGCCTTTTGTTTTTTTAACTCCCTGATTACAAATTGGACGAAAAGGTCAACACTAGGGACATATCCTTGAGCTATGTGCGCGAATGTTTTGGCACGTGTGCCCTCGCGGGGATGCTGGGGGCTCTTTCAGTATAAATGGTAACCCCCACCTCCTGGAAATTCTGAGCTGGAAATTCCTTCTTTTCTGTCCACACCACCACACCCACACACACACACACACACACACACACACACACACACACCACACACACCACACACACACACACACACACACACACTCACACACCACACACACACACACCACACACACACACACACACCACACACACCACACACACCACACACACACACACACTCACACACACACACACACACACACTCACAACACACACACACACACTCACACACACCACACACACACACACACACACACCACACACACACACACACACTCACACACACACACACACTCACACACACACACACACACACACTCACTACCACACACACACACACACCTCACACACACACACACACTCACACACACACACACACACACACACACTCACACACACACACACACACACACACACACACACACACACACACACACACACACACACACCCTCTCTCTCTCTCTCTCTCTCTTTGTTTCTTTCCTCCTCTTTTGCTTTCTGTCATTTTTCTGCCTTGCTGATCCATTCACCACTATGTGTTCAATTGTTTGATAGTCTTACGTACCTACTGTTAGGAGTGATAATTCGGTACATTGTTAAGTGCATATTTTGGCTCTAGGAAAAGGAGATACGCGGAAGCAATGTTAGGATATTTTGGGCCGTTTTTATATAAGTTTTAATGTCCTTCGCTATGTTTAAATTTGTATTCAGGTATGTTTTTTTTTAATCCCCTGTGTGATCAATTGGATGGAATGGTTAACG
>CM060315.1:91807255-91809755 GCA_030674185.1 Monoplex corrugatus
GATTTTCAGCTGCCGTGGGTTCTTTTGACGTGCGCAGACCAGAAGGCACACGGGTCCGACTTGCTTTTAGTCCCCATCCGACGGACTAGACGTTCAGTTCGATTTTCCAGTCACACTGAGGAGATCGATGCGTCCCTCGTGGTGCTGGCCCAGGGAAAAGTTGAGGTCTCTGCCACCTCACTCCCCAACGACTCCAGGGTTATGGAACTATCCAGGTAGGACCTCAGGACCTGGCCACCTCGTGGGTTTATGTGCAGGCTTAAGGCTTGTGCCGTGATCATTCTGGACCTTCTCCATCACATGACACCTTTGACGTTAGTGCATATGGAATTCATTCCGAGCGCGGAGACATCATCTTGAGACCTTGAAACTGAAACTCAGAAGAAAGGGCGAGGCCTGGAATTGAACACTCGATGTCAGCGAGGCAGGTGAACCGTCTGAACCACTCTGCCACCGCTCTCCGTGTGGGTGGTTCCTTGCAGTTGAATGTGTCGTGTTGTTTTGCCGGGGCTGAGAAAACAGCGAGCTACCTGTACGTCTGCCTCCTTCACTACTGTTTGACTGGGCTGTCTGATGATGCGGACATGCTCACTGATCCGAGGTCTGACGGTTCTAGTTGAATGGCCGGTGGGATTTTTTTTTTTGGGGGGGGGGGGGGGGGGCGGGGGGGGGGGAGGAGGTCGGGAAGCATGTTGGTGTTTAGGGAGTGGGGTGTGGGATTTGAGAACGAGGTCGGTGGGGTTTTTGGGAGCGGAAAAGACAACTAGGCGTGGTGTGTTGTTTGGTTGGGGTTTTGTTTTTTTTCGTCTGTGTTGTGTGTGTGTGTGTGTGTGTGTGTGTGTGTGTGTGTGTGTGTGTGTGTGTGTGTGTGTGTGTTGTGTGTGTGTGTGTGTGTGTGTGTGTGTGTGTGTTGTGTGTGTGTGTTTGTGTGTGTGTGTGTGTGTGTGTGTGTGTGTGTGTGTGTGTGTGTGTGTGTGTGTGTGTGTGTGTGTGTGTTGTGTGTGTGTGTGTGTTTGTTTGTTTGTTTGTGTGTGTGTGTGTGTTTTGTGTGAGTGAATGTGTGTGTATGTGTGTTCGTGTGCGGGTGTGTGTGTTTTTTGTATGTGTGTGTGTGTGTTGTGTGTTGTGTGTGTGGTGTGTGTGTGTGTGTGTTTGTGTGTGTGTGTGTGTACTGTGTGTGTGTGTTGTTGTGTTGTGTGTGTGTTGTGTGTGTGTGTGTGTGTTTGTTGTTTATGTGTGTTGTGTTTTTATGTGTGTTATGTGTTGTGTGTTGTGTGTCTTTGTGTGTGTGTGTGTCTGTGTGTTTATGTGCCTGTCTGTCTGTGTGTGTGTCTGTCTGCCTGCGTGTATGTCTGTGTCTCTGTGTCTTTGTCTCTGTCTCTGTGTGTGTTTGTGTGTGTGCATGTGTCCATGTGTGTGTCTGCCTGTGTGTCTGTGTGTGTGCGTCTGTCTGTGTCTGTGTGTGTATGTCTGTCTGTTTGTGTGTCTTTGTGTCTGTGTGTGTCTGCGTGTGTGTTTGTGTGTATATGTGTGTGTATGTGTGTGTCTGTGTATGTAAGGTGTGTGTGTGTCTGTGTCTCTGTATATGTCTGTGTGTGTGTGTATGTGTGTGTGTGTGTGTCCGTGTGTGTTGTGTCTGTGTGTGGTGTGTATGTGTGTTGTGTGTGTGTGGTGGTCTTCGATTTAACGTCTATTCACTAAAGTGATTTTAGACAGACAAACAAACAAACAAACAAAAACAAACAAAAAAGGGGGGATACAGAAGGAGTGAAGAGGGTATTTGAAAATTGTCAATTTTGATCTTGAGAAAAAATGATCCAGAAAACAATTATTTTTGAGGAGGGGAAGGTAAAGCTAATAAGTAATGTTATCACAATTAAAGATTTAAACAAACAATCTAATAAACAAAATTAATAAATATCTAGAATAAATGAATATAAGTAAAAACTAAGAATCGACTAACCACAACGGTGAACAAGTGAAATAACATGTTAAAGGTAAATCGCTATAGGACTTTTTGACAGGCTAACAAAAAATTCATATATTAATTATGGTGTATATGTGTGTGTGTGTGGGTGTGTGTGTGTGTGTATGTCCGTGTGTGTTGTGTCTGTGTTGTGTGTGTGTGTGTGTGTGGTCAAGATTAATGCAGTGGTCAACGTACTTGATTTGACCCTCAAGTTGTCACTGACCGCTTGAAGGCGTGGACTCTGCGGACACTTTCAATATAAACAATAGCCCCATCCTCTGGACATTGTGCGCTAGAAATTTCCTCTTTTCGGTCACTCTCTATGTTTCTGCCTTGTTCCTTTGCTTTCTGTCATTTCTTCCTGTCATTTTCTGCCTTGCTGGTCCATTCATCTGTATTTGTTCGATAAAGTCTGACCTACTTTTTCTTAGCATTGATAATTGGATACATGTCTTAAGTGCATTTTTGGCTCTAGGGAAGTGAAATATGCGGAAGCAGTTTTAGGTCATTTAGACCCGTTTTTTATATCTG
>CM060315.1:91817255-91827255 GCA_030674185.1 Monoplex corrugatus
AGAGCTGGAGGGAGAGAGGAGAGAGGAGGGAGATAAAGAGAGAGGGAGGAATAAGAGAGAGGGAGGGAGAGAGATTGAGAAAAGGAGGAGAGAGAAGGGAGTGGAGGGAGGAGAAGAGAGGGGGAGGAAAAGAGGAGGGAAGGAGAGGAGATGAGAAGAGGGGAGAGAGGAAGAGGGAGGGAGGGGAGGGAGAGAGGAGGGGAGGGAAGAGAGTGAGGGAAGGAGCGAGAGAGAAGGAGAGAGAGAGAGAGAGAGGGAGGGAGGGAAAGAGAGTGGGAGGAAAAGAGTGGAGGGAGAGAGGAGAGAGAGAGATGAGAAGGGAAGAGGAGGAGAGAGAAGGGAGAGAGAGGGAGGGAGGGAAGAGAGTGGAGGAGGAGGGAGAGAGAGAGAGAGGAGAGAGGGTGGCAGGAGAGGAGGAGAAGAGAGGAAGAGGGGGTCAGATGAGAGTCAAAGGACTAAGACACGCGGTCAAAGGAAGAGCGGGATTATCAGGAAGGGGACAGAGAAGCTGACGACATCAGACAGATCGCGTGTGTCAAAGGCTTTTACAACATTAACGTGCCGCATATGGAGGTCGTGTTGTCAGCGTGTCCCCTCAGCTAGAAACCTGTGGGAAGCTTCAAAGAGGAATGTGCTACAAATAGCTGATATTGAAACTCGTTCAAGACGGATTCTGCCCGGTTTGTTCAGTCGGTTAAAAAGCGTCATGCTGATAATGAAGGGGTCGTGGGTTCGATCCTTTGTCGATCCACAGGTTTGGGTGGTTTGTTTACTTGTTTAACCTTGGTGTCGTTTTGGACTTGGCGTTAGCCCTAATACGGCTCCAGTAGTCGGCTGGGTTGAAAGCGATATGAACTTGTTTATTTGTTCGTTTGGGTCATGGGATAGGGATCCCGTCCCTCCCCTTTGGAGATGCTGGTAGACCTTTCAGAACAGTGTCCTCACATTCAGGAAATTCTGTGCTAGAAATTTTCCTCATTTCTGTCACTGTCTTTGTTTCTGCTTTGTTCCTATGCTTTTTGTCATTTCTTCCCATCATTTTCTGCCTTGCTGATCCATTCGCCTGTATGTGTTCGATAAAACTTTAATACTTTCTTTTAGGATTGATAACTGGGTACATGTATTATGTGCATTTTTGGCTCTAAGGAAATGTGATGTGCAGAAGCAGTTTTAGGCCATTTAGGCCAGTTTTATATTTATGTTTTAGTGTCCTTAGTAACGTTTACATTTGTATTCAGGGTTTTTTTTAATTCCCTGGTGATGAATTGGATGGAGTGGTGGTCAACGCCAGGGACATATTCTTAGACTATGTGCACGAATGCATTGATTACTTTGGGTTGTTTTATTGTTTTCTTCACTGAGGTCGTCATCGTCATCATGTGCCCTGCCACAAGGCGTTGGCGATCATGGCCCTCCATACAAATCTATCCCATTTTGCTGCAAGCACATCTCCAATCCTCTCTGTCCTAAGCCATTCAGCAAGTCCATCCAATATGTTCTCCCATGGTCTACCTTGACAAGCATTCTTACCAACATCAATTAACATCAGAAAGAGAGTCCTTGAAGGTTATATAGAACCAATACTGTTGTACGGATGCGAGGCGTGGACAGTCAACGAGCAAAGCCAGAGCAAGATTGAGGCAGCCGAGATGTGGTTTCTGAGAAGAATGTTGAGAGTTCCATGGACAGCAAAGAAAACAAACGAGACAGTCTTGATGGAGGCAGACACAAGTAGATCACTCATAAGGAAGATTAGGAAAAGACAGGCAACATTTATAGGCCATTTTATGAGGAAGGGGGATTTGGAGCACCTGGTCACAACGGGAAAGCTGGAGGGAAAGAGAGCACCAGGTAGACCCAGGGAGAGAATGCTGGACGGACTTGCAGAGTGGCTGGGGATGAGGAGGGTGGGGGAGATGTTGGGGGCAACGAGAGATAGAGACAGATGGAAGTCCATGATCGCCAACACCATGCGGCAGGGCACCTGATGATGATGATGATAAGGGTCTACCTGGTGCTCTCTTTCCCTCCAGCTTTCATGTTGTGGCAGGGTGCTTTAATTTCTCTTTCCTCATAAAGTTATCTATGAATGTTGCTTGTCTTTTCCTAATCGTCTTCACTGAGGTATGGTGTACTTTTTAGACAGTGATAACCTTGACATGGCTATACACAGTCGGCTGGGTTTTAAACAGTAGGAATAGAATAATTCTGATAGATCCAGGAACTCAAGATCTGTTGAATGGAACCGAAGGAACTCGCAGTGTTCAAACAAGCGTGGACTAGAGCTATACAGGAATCGAATCAGAACGTTTGTTACAAGACATCAATTTTACGTCACTAACTTAGTGAAATCTGACGCCATCGTTAGAATTAATGACGTTTAAAGTGATGCCGTCATCGACGCAAGTGTGTAATCATCTCTGAGGTCTGGTGTCATTAATCAAAATTATTCACGTTTTAAGTGAAGCTGTCGCCACTCTGTTCCCTCTTCCTTTTCTCTCTGTCTCTTCTGTCTGTCTGTCTGTCTCTCTCTGTCTCTCTCTGTCTCTCTCTCTCTGTCTCTCTCTCTGTCTCTTTCTCTGTCTCTCTCACTCACTCACTCACTCTCTCTCTCTCTGTCTCTCGTTCTCGCTCTCCCTCTCCCTCTCTGTCTCTCTCTCTGTTTCTCTCTCACTCTCTGTCTTTCTGTGTCTCTCTCTCTCGCTCGCTCGCTTGCTCTCTCTCTCTCTCTCTCTCTCTCTCTGTCTGTCTGTGTCTGTCTGTCTATCTATCTATCTATCTATCTATCTGTCTGTCTGTCTATCTTTCTTTCTCTCTCTCCCTCCTTTCCTCTCCCTTTGTCTCTCTTAAATACGCGTTCTGGTTCTATTTTTTGTAATTCTGGTTTCTCTTGTTTCGAGTTCAATATTAACTAATTTTCGTTATTCATATTCAGTTTGTCACAGTCACTTTTACCATGTGACACTGGGGCTGCTGAACACGTTGAGAGCACGTTGCCACGGTGCAGCGACACCCTTTAAATTTTTCTTGGGGGGGGGGGGGGGGGCAAGACTTCAGAAAGACAAGGAGGCTAACTGGCGTGAAAGGGGAGGGACGTGGGAAATTAACTTATTCTGCGATGTTTTTATGCTAGGTCAGCCTGGCAAATGCCCTGCTCTTCACGATTTTCGACTGCCATGGGATCTTTTAGTGTGTGCAAGCCAGGAGACACATGGGTACGACTCTTTTTTTTTTTTTTTTTTTCGTGTGGTGTGTGTGTGTGTGTGTGTGTGTGTGTGTGTGTGTGTGTGTGTGTGTGTGTGTGTGTGTGTGTGTGTGTGTGTGTGTGTGTGTGTGTGTGTGTGTGTGTGTGTGTGTGTGTGTGTGTGTGTGTGTGTCCTAGACGTTCAGTTCGATTTTCCAGTCAGACTGAGGAGAAAAGTGAAGGCCTGAGCGGGAAACGAACCCTGGAACTTCGAGTTTAGTTATTGGCAGGTGAACGTCTGAACCATCCTGCCACCTTTCTCACTTCAGTCTTAACCTGCAACATAAAAGTTGTCTTGTTCACTGCCCATCTCCAGGCATCAGTCATTCTGGTGGCGGTGTCCAGCTTAGTGTTTCATCCTATATCGTTCACTTTCCCATTTCAAGACCTTGCCAGCGCATATGGGTTTGCACGGGCTCAACGAGTCTGCAGAGTCTGTAGAAGAGCGTAATGATTACTGCTTCAGGGTTGTCTTTTATCACCGTCTGCTCTGGGCCTGTCTCTGCATGGTACCCCAGGTGTGTTTCAGGGCTTTGAGGCCTTCAGTTGTTCGTCACCAGGTGTTCTTGGGTTTTCCTGTCTTACGTCTTCCTTCTGGTTCCAGAGAAGAGAACAGTGGCAGAATGGTTTAGACGTTCGCCTGCCAATAACTAAGCTCGAGATTCCAGGGTTCGTACCTCGTAGAGGTCTTGACTTTTCTTCTCAGTTTGACCGGAAAATCGAACTGAACGTCTAGTCCTTCGGAAGGGGACGAAAAACGAGTCGGACACATGTGCCTTTTGGCTGCACACGCTGAAGATCCTACGGCAGTTGAAAATCGTGAAGAGCAGGACATTGCCCAGCTGTCTCGGTATAAAGCATTGGACAGATAGGTTGATTTCCCAGGTCCCACCCCCTGAAGACCAGTTAGCCTTCTTGTCTTTCTGAAGTCTTGGTTTGAAAAAAATGTGAATATGAATTTAAATCGAGGGAGAGAGGATTTGCGCGCCCTTGTGATGCTGGCCCCAGGAAAAGTTGAGGTGTCTGCCACCTCACTCCCCTACGACCTCAGGGTTATGGAACTATCTAGGTAGGACCTCAGGACCTGGCCAGCTCATGGGTTTATATGCAGGCTTAAGGCTTGTGCCGTGATCATTCTGGATCTTCTCCATCACATGGCACCTGTGACGTTAGTGCATATGGAATTCATTCTGAGCGCGAAGACATCATCTTGAGAAACTGAAGCTAAAACTGAATCTGGTGTCCAGTGAAGGGCAGTCCGGTTGATGTTATCCTACTGTGAGATGATGTGTCCAATCCATCTCCTTCGTATTTTTATTATGATAGTATCCACAGTTTTGAAGGAGGCAAACACAAGAAGATAATGAATGAAGAGGATTAGGAAAAGGGAAGCAACATTTACAGGACATTTTATGAGGCAAGAGAAATTAGAGCACCTGGTCACAACAGGAAAGCTGGAGGGAAAGAAAACACCAGAAAGACCAAAGGAGAAAATATTAGACGGACTTGCAGGGTGGCCGAGGATAGAGAGGGTGGGAGATGTGCTTGCAGTGACAAGGGATAGGTTCGTTATGGAGGGCCGTGATCGCTAACGCCATGTGGCAGAGCACATGATGATGATGAGTGTCCATACTCTCTTGACTAATAAACGGGGATCCTAAATGAAGAAATCTTAATGTTGACTCTTTCTGTTACAGATCAACACGGATGCCGGAGAGAGACGAAACCATTGACCATCATTACGTTTGACTGGCGTCATCAAACTGTGACGTCCCTTTGACGACATCATCAAACTGTTGTCTAACTGACGTCATCATCAAAGTGAGTAAGCGACGTCTTCAGAACGACGATTCCGATTGACTCCACGGCCAAAACCAACAGGGTTTGATGTGATGTCATCATAGTGAGTGATGTCATTAGCAAAGAAGTGAGGTGTGTGTGACGTGATAAACAAAGCAGTGAGGTGTAGTTTACGTCATATATCAAGACAGTGCTTTATTGACATCATCTTATAAAAAAAAAGTGAGTGGTGACGTCAAATCAGTGACGTTAACTGACGCCATCATCAAAGTTGATTTTTATCATAATTATTGAGATCTGACGTTATCATCAAGTCGGTGACGTTTAACTGATACCATCATCATCAAATTTGCTTGTGTTATCCTAATCAGTGAGATCTGACGTCATCGTCAGGTCAGTGACGTTCAACTGATACCATCATCATCAAATTTGCTTGTGTTATCCTAATCAGTGAGATCTGACGTCATCGTCAGGTCAGTGACGTTCAACTGATACCATCATCATCAAATTTGCTTGTGTTATCCTAATCAGTGAGATCTGACGTCATCGTCAGGTCAGTGACGTTCAACTGATACCATCATCATCAAATTTGCTTGTGTTATCCTAATCAGTGAGATCTGACGTCATCGTCAGGTCAGTGACGTTCAACTGATACCATCATCATCAAATTTGCTTGTGTTATCCTAATCAGTGAGATCTGACGTCATCGTCAGGTCAGTGGAACGTTTTCAATCACACTGATCTATCATCGCATCAGTCAATCCAAATAATTGCTTGTGTTATCCTAATCAGTGAGATCTGACGTCATCGTCAGGTCAGTGACGTTCAACTGATACCATCATCATCAAATTTGCTTGTGTTATCCTAATCAGTGAGATCTGACGTCATCGTCAGGTCAGTGAAGTTCAACTGATACCATTATCAAAGCAAGTTTATGTAATCATCATCACTGATATCTGAGGCCATCACCAAACTCAGTGTGAACTGGCGTGTGAAGCAGACGACAGAGCAAGGAGAAGCAGCAGACGACACTTTGGAGTGACACAGGATGGCAGAGATCATCCATAAGCTGTTTGGCCCAAAACACAGCAAACATGGCGACGACAAGGGAGGCAAGAACTCTGAGGCGAGGCTACACGAAACAACAGATCGACTTCTGTGAGTTATGCCCCTTGGCTTTCTGTATCTTTTTTCTCGTCTTTCGTTTTCTTTTTCTTTTCTTCTTTTTTTTTTTTTTTTTTTTTCTGTTGTTTATATTTTTCATCCTTTCTGTACAGTTTCATTTATGTTTTTATGTTCTTTTCATCCTGTATTTGTCTTTTCATTGTCTTGTTCTTTTTTCGTCTCTCTCTCTCTTTCTCTCTCTCTCTCTCTCTCTCTCTCTCTCTCTGTCCCTCTCTCTCTCTCTCTCTCTTTCTCTTTCTCTCTCTCTCCGTTTTATCTGTTCTTTTGATATTTTCATTTTCCTTTAGCTTTTCGACTGTGTTTATTCTTTTTAAACTTTTCTTCTTCTTTTATGCATTCTGTCTTCTTTTGATATTTGTCTTCTGTTTTTATATTTCTCTCTTCTTCTGTTTGTTTAGTTTCCTCTTCTTTTTATCTGTTTTTTGGCTTCTTTCTACCTGATCTTTTTTCTTCTTTTCTTTCTTCTTTCTTCTTCTTTTTATCTATTTTTTTGCTTCTTTCTATCTGATCTTTTTTCTTCTTTTCTTTCTTCTTTCTTCTTTTTATCTGTTTTTTTGGCTTCTTTCTACCTGATCTTTTTTCTTCTTTTCTTTCTTCTTTCTTCTTCTTTTTATCTGTTTTTTTGGCTTCTTTCTACCTGATCTTTTTTCTTCTTTTCTTTCTTCTTTCTTCTTCTTTTTATCTGTTTTTTTGGCTTCTTTCTACCTGATCTTTTTTCTTCTTTTCTTTCTTCTTTCTTCTTCTTTTTATCTGTTTTTTTGGCTTCTTTCTACCTGATCTTTTTTCTTCTTTTTCTTCTTCTTCTTCTTTTTATCTGTTTTTTTGGCTTCTTTCTACCTGATCTTTTTCTTCTTTCTTCTTTCTTCTCTTCTTCTTCTTTTTCTTCTTTTTATCCTATTTTTTTTTGCTTCTTTTCTACCTGTCTTTTTTCTTTCTTTTCTTTTCCTTCTTTCTTTCTTCTTTTTTATCTGTTTTTTTGGCTTCTTTCTACCTGACCCATTCTTTTCTATTCGTTTCTGTTCTTTCAGACCTTTCTTTCTCTCTTTCTTTTTATCTGTTTTTTTGGCTTCTTTCTACCTGATCTTTTTTCTTCTTTTCTTTCTTCTTTCTTCTTCTTTTTATCTGTTTTTTTTGGCCTTTAATCCTTTTTCTCCCCTGTCCATTCTTTTTTCTTCTTACTTCCTTTCTTCTTTCTTCTTCTTTTCTATCTATTTTTTTGGCTTCTTTCTACCTGATCTTTTTTTCTTCTTTTCTTTCTTCTTTCTTCTTCTTTTTATCTGTTTTTTTTTTTGGCTTCTTTCTATCTGATCTTTTTTCTTCTTTTCTTTCTTCTTTCTTCTTCTTTTTATCTGTTTTTTTGGCTTCTTTCTCTGACTTTTCTCTTTCTTCTTCTTTCTTCTTTTTATTTTTTTGGCTTTTTTATTTTTTCTTTTTTCTTCTTCTTTCTTCTTCTTTTTATCTGTTTTTTTTGGCTTCTTTCTACCTGATCTTTTTTCTTCTTTTCTTCTCTTCTTTCTTCTTCTTTTTATCTGTTTTTTTTGGCTTCTTTCTACCTGATCTTTTTTCTTCTTTTCTTTCTTCTTTCTTCTTCTTTTTATCTGTTTTTTTTGGCTTCTTTCTACCTGATCTTTTTTCTTCTTTTCTTTCTTCTTTCTTCTTCTTTTTATCTGTTTTTTTTTGCTTCTTTCTATCTGATCTTTTTTCTTCTTTCTTTCTTCTTTCTCTTCTTTTTATCTGTTTTTTTGGCTTCTTTCTACCTGATCTTTTTTCTTCTTTTCTTTCTTCTTTCTTCTTCTTTTTATCTGTTTTTTTGGCTTCTTTCTACCTGATCTTTTTTCTTCTTTTCTTTCTTCTTTCTTCTTCTTTTTATCTGTTTTTTTTCTTCTTTCTATCTGATCTTTTTTCTTCTTTTCTTTCTTCTTTCTTCTTCTTTTTTATCTGTTTTTTTTGCTTCTTTCTACCTGATCTTTTTTCTTCTGTTCTTTCTTCTTTCTTCTTCTTTTTATCTTTTTTTTTGGCTTCTTTCTACTGATCTTTTTTCTTCTTTCTTTCTTCTTCTTCTCTTATCATTTTTTTGCATCTTACTGATCTTTATCTTCTTCTTTTCTTTCTCTTTCTTCTTCTTTTTATCTGTTTTTTTGCTTCTTCACCTGATCTTTTTTCTTCTTTTCTTCTCTTTGATCTCTTCTTTACTTCTATTTTTTTGCTTCTATCTATCTGATCTTTTTTTTCTGTTCTTCTTCTTTCCTCTTCTTTATATCTGTACTATCTCTTCTGTTTGTCTTTTCTTTCTTCTTTTAATGTTTTCTTTTGTATATTTTCGTCTTCTTTTTTTTAAATATTTTCTTTGATCATCTTTTCATCTGTTTGTCCGTGCATGAGGTCAACAAGCCAGCAGTACAAAGCCATTGACAGTTATCAGTGTGAGGCGTGCAGTTCCAAGAGAACCGTGCATTATCTACTCATTTCCTCCAGGGTTTAACCCTTTGACTCCCGCACCCTGTCCACCAGCATCCTGCCTTGTCAACCATGCTAGCAAAGCAAAAACTTAACCCTTTGACTCCCGCACGCTGTCCACCAGCATCCTGCCTTGTCAACCATGCTAGCAAAGCAAAAACTTAACCCTTTGACTCCCGCACCCTGTCCACCAGCATCCTGCCTTGTCAACCGTGCTAGCAAAGCAAAAACTTAACCCTTTGACTCCCGCACCCTGTTCACCAGCATCCTGCCTTGTCAACCATGCTAGCAAAGCAAAAACTTAACTCTTTTACTCCCTTACCCTATCCACAGCTTCATGCATGGAAGCTGGTGGATAGGGTGAGAGAGTCAAAAGGGTTAAGTTTTTTGCAGTTGGTGGATAGAGTGCTGGAGTCAAAGAGTTAAACAGTGTGGAGTAAAACAGTCTGCTTGAAATTTAAGATAATTATCGATTTTATGAATTTGCTCTTCGATTTTGTGTCTGGTTATCAGCTTTTTTGTGAAAACAGAAATGAGCGGTAAAGCATTGTTTATCTTACATTTGTAAGTGTACATTTTAGCAGATATTACCAGTTCTTCAGTACTGTGTAGAATTATGTATAACCGATATTGTTGTAAGGATGTTAAGCGTGGACAGTCTACATGCAAAGTCAGAACAAGATTGAGACAGCTGAAATGTAGTTTCTAAGAAGACTGTAAAGAGTTCAATGGACAGGAAAAAAGAACAAACGAGAGAGTCTTGAAGAAGGCAAAACACACACACACACACACACACACACACACACACACACACACACCACACACACACACACACACACCACACACACACACACACACACACACACACACACAAACCATTAATGAAGAAGATTAAGAAAAGACAAGCACAACATTTATAGGACACTTTACGAGATAAGAGAAATTAGAGCATCTAGTCACAACAGGAAAGCTAGAGATAAAAAGAGCACCAGATAGACCCAGGGAGAAAACATTGGATGGACTTACACATTGGATGAAGACAGAGAGGGTGAGAGATGCACTAGCAGCAATGAGGGATAGATACATATGGAGGGCCATGATCACCAACGCCATGCGGCAGGGCACATGATGATGATGATTACCATGAAGTCAAACATTGGCGTCTGTACTGAATCCACAGCCTGTTACAAAACAGGACAAGATTTTCTTTTAGTTTTATGTTAAAGGCAGGTAGTTTGAGGTTCTAGTATCTGTGTAGATTACAGTTCTGAAGTGAGTAGACCACCTCTTGTGCCTTTTAGACCAGAACAGCAT
>CM060315.1:91834755-91839755 GCA_030674185.1 Monoplex corrugatus
TAAGTTTAGACTTGAAAGAAGAGAAATAATCTGAATGTCTGAGAGAGTCTGGCAGTCTGTTCCACATCGATGGAGCTTGAAAAGAGAAAGACCTTTCACCAATAGTAGTTCTGAAGCGAGTCATTCGTAGAAGGCGGTCGTCTGCAGAGGAGCGTAGTTGTCGAGAGGGAGTGTAGATCTGAAGGAGATCCGAGAGCTAAGAAGATCCATTTTCAAAGAGAGAAGAGAAAGTGAGAGTTGAGATTTTGTACGAGATACGGTTTGAGACAGATAACCAGTGAAGAGAGTGAAGTAGTGGCGAAATGTGATCATATTTACCTTTCTATATTGCCTTTCTGTCCTGCCTGCCTCCCTTTCTGTCCTGCCTGTCTTTCTGTCCTGCCTGTCTCCCTTTCTGTCCCCTCTTCTCATGCCTGTCCCTCCTGCTCCCTCTCCCCCACACCCCACACACCCCGCATAGCTCCGGCATGGAGTGATAATAATGGTGTTCTGTCTGTTGTCCATCACTTTGTTACTGGGAGACACCGACAGTGTGGAGAAAGAGTCAGACAGAGTGATAAACAGACGTGTAGAGAGACACTGTGAGTGTGTGTGTGTGTGTGTTTGTGTGTGTGTGTGCGTGTGCGTGTGTGTGTGTGTGTGTGTTATAGTGTGTGTGTGTGATAGTGTGTGTGTATGTTATAGTGTGTGTGTGTGTGTTATTGTGTGTGTGTTATTGTGTGTGTATGTGTTATAGTGTGTGGGGGTGTTATAGTGTGTGTGGATGTGTGTGTATGTGTGTGTGTGTGTGTGTGTGTGCGCGTGCGCGTGTGCTTGTATGTGTTCGTATATGTATGTATATTTTTCTGATCAACGCCAAGGGCATGTCCTTAGTTTATGTGCGTGAATGCAGTGATATTTGTACTTTGTTTTCTTGTCTTCTTTTCCTTGTTGAAGTAGTAGGTTTTGAAGCAGATTATAGCCCTGATATGGCTCTACGCAGTCGGCTGGGCTTTAAACGAAAGTATCAGTAACAGTAATGTGTGTGTCTGTGTCTGTGTGTCTGTCTGTGTGTGTGTGTGTGTGTGTGTGTGTGGGTTTGTAAGTGTGTGTGCGTGGTTGTGGCTGTGTGTGTGTGTGTGTGTGTGTCTGGTCTTTTTCCGTATGCACATGCGCATGCGCACAGGGGATTGTACGTATCAGAATATATCTCTGTGCGCGTGCATGTCTGTCTATCTGGTTATGTGTCTGTCTGTCTGTCTCTCTCTCTCTCTCCCTCCCTCTCTCTCTCTCTCCCTCTGTCTCTCTCTCTCTCTGTGCCTTTCTCTCTCTCTCTCTCTCTCTCTCTCTCTCTCTCCCTCTGTCTCTCTCTCTCTGTCTCTCTCTCTGTCTCTCTCTCTCTCCCTTTGTCTCCCTCTGTCTCTCTCTCTCTCCCTCTGTCTCCCTCTGTCTCTCTCTGTCTCTCTCTCTCTCTCTCCCCCCCCCCCCTTTGTCTCTGTCCCTCTCTCTATCTGTCCGCGTGCGTGTGTGTACTTCTCTAACACCTCCATCCTGTTTTAACCTCTCCTCCAGTCCATCAGTTTTTCCTCCACTACCCTCTCCCCCTCCGGATCTCCGTCCCCACCCTCACCTCTGTTTCCCCCTCCCCCTCCCCGTCCCCCGTCCCCGTCCCCCACAGTGTCCATGTGATGTGTGGTGGTGGTAAATGATTGATCTGCACCCAACGAGGCGTGGCCATGATGGCGGAAGTGTTGCTTCCTTCTGCACCAGACCGTGTCCGAATCCGAGGATGGAGAAAAGTGGGGGGGGGGGGGGGGTGTGGAGGGAGAGAGGAGGGAAAGAGAGAGACAGATATGGAAGAATAGAATAAGAGAGAGCGATAGGATGGAAAGGGAGGAGGGAAGAGAGAAAGAGAGTGGGGAGGGGGGAAGACAGAGACAGATATGGGAGAACAGAGTAAAAGAGAGAGAGAGAGAGAGAGTGGGGAAGAGGAAGAGACAGAGACAGATATGGGAGAACAGAGAGAGTGAGAGAGTGGGAAAGAGGAAGAGACAGAGACAGATATGGGAGAACAGAGTAAAAGAGAGAGAGAGAGAGTGGGAAAGAGGAAGAGACAGAGACAGATATGGGAGAACAGAGAGAGAGAGGGGGGGAGGGAGAGGAAGAGACAGAGACAGATATGGGAGAAAAGAGTAAAAGAGAGAGTGGGGAAGAGGAAGAGACAGAGACAGATATGGGAGAACAGAGAGAGAGAGAGTGGGGAAGAGGAAGAGACAGAGACAGATATGGGAGAACAGAGAGAGAGAGAGTGGGGAAGAGGAAGAGACAGAGACAGATATGGGAGAACAGAGAGAGAGAGAGTGGGGAAGAGGAAGAGACAGAGACAGATATGGGAGAACAGAGAGAGAGAGAGTGGGGAAGAGGAAGAGACAGAGACAGATATGGGAGAACAGAGTAAAAAGAGAGTGGGAAAGAGGAAGAGACAGAGACAGATATGGGAGAACAGAGAGAGAGAGAGTGGGGAAGAGGAAGAGACAGATATGGGAGAACAGAGAGAGAGAGAGTGGGGAAGAGGAAGAGACAGAGACAGATATGGGAGAACAGAGTAAAAGAGAGAGTGGGAAAGAGGAAGAGACAGAGACAGATATGGGAGAACAGAGAGAGAGAGGGGGGGAGGGAGAGGAAGAGACAGAGACAGATATGGAGAACAGAGTAAGAGAGAGAGTGGGGAAGAGGAAGAGACAGAGACAGATATGGGAGAACAGAGAGAGAGAGGGGGGGGAGGGAGAGGAAGAGACAGAGACAGATATGGGAGAACAGAGTAAGAGAGAGAGTGGGGAAGAGGAAGAGACAGAGACAGATATGGGAGAACAGAGAGAGAGAGTGGGGAAGAGGAAGAGACAGAGACAGATATGGGAGAACAGAGTAAAAGAGAGAGAGAGTGTGTGGGAAAGAGGAAGAGACAGAGACAGATATGGGAGAACAGTAAAAGAGAGAGTGGGGAAGAGGAAGAGACAGAGACAGATATGGGAGAACAGAGAGAGAGAGAGAGAGAGAGTGGGAAAGAGGAAGAGACAGAGACAGATATGGGAGAACAGAGTAAGAGAGAGAGTGGGGAAGAGGAAGAGACAGAGACAGATATGGGAGAACAGAGAGAGAGAGGGGGGAGGGAGAGGAAGAGACAGAGACAGATATGGGAGAACAGAGTAAGAGAGAGAGTGGGGAAGAGGAAGAGACAGAGACAGATATGGGAGAACAGAGAGAGAGAGTGGGGAAGAGGAAGAGACAGAGACAGATATGGGAGAACAGAGTAAAAGAGAGAGAGAGTGTGTGGGAAAGAGGAAGAGACAGAGACAGATATGGGAGAACAGTAAAAGAGAGAGTGGGGAAGAGGAAGAGACAGAGACAGATATGGGAGAACAGAGAGAGAGAGAGAGTGGGAAAGAGGAAGAGACAGAGACAGATATGGGAGAACAGAGAGAGAGAGAGAGTGGGAAAGAGGAAGAGACAGAGACAGATATGGGAGAACAGAGTAAAAGAGAGAGAGAGTGTGGGAAAGAGGAAGAGACAGAGACAGATATTGGAGAAGTCTCTCAGAGAGAGAGAGAGAGAGAGAGATTAAATCAGGGGAAAGAACTCGTGAGAATGAAACTGTCCCGCTGCAGTGTGCGGTTGTTTCCCTTGGCACAATCAGCATAGAACAGACGCTTTACTTCCGATCCAAAGAGCAATACAAACTTGATGTTTTCAGAATATACCACTAAGCTAACGGGGCCGCAGTGGCCACAGTGCTCTGTCGATTGTAGCGTCTCACTGATGACAACTCAAGGGTCGTAGGGTCAATCCTCCGACGGGTCGTGGAGATTTTTATGAGGGTTGCAGCTGGTTCTTCTGATAGAGCCGGGGACTCAAGATCTGATGTCTCGAGTTCAATCCCAGCCCACAACATGAAAATTAGCTGACTTCTGCCTGTCTTAGTGTGTCTGTCATTCTGATGGTTTCAGCTTTGTGCTTCGTAGGGCAGCAAAACAGACAAATGAATAAATAAACAGATGAATTTTTTTTTTTTAAATCGCCCTATTGTCTACGCCATTTTAACCCTTTAACTCCTGCGCCATGTCCATTAGCATTCTGTATTTTCAGCCATGCTAGCAAAGCAAAACCTTAACCTTTTGACTCCCTCACCCTATCCACCAGCTTCTTGCAGGAAGCTGGTGGGCAGGGTGAGGGAGTCAAGGTAAAGTTTTTGCAGTTGGTTGATAGGGTACGGGAGTCAAAGGGTTAATGATCACAGAGACTGGGCAGTTTTCTTACAGTGCAATGATGATGATATCGAGAGGATTATAATCATGATGCTACAGCGTTCCATCTAGGATTGAGACTGCGTGACAGGGCTGTACTCTACGCTTACTATCATGATTTATCCTGGCGTTGACCAGGCCCCAGAGATACAGACACCTGTGGTGCTGGTCAGAAGATTTGAGCAACACCCTCAATGATTCATCTGTGAAGTGGATGAGACTCGACTGTGTGGTCCCAGTCTTCCCAATGAGCCCATAGCACGCCCAGCTCTGGGTAGGAGCCGGTTAGAGCCGAAAAACCCCATAATGATTTTTGAAGATACTGATGGAAATTCGAACCCACAACCTTCCAGTCGGTAGTCCATAGCGTTAACCACTACACCACGGCGACTGGTCAATCAATAAAATAAACAAGTAGAACTAAAAATGAATCCATACATTCATAAATGAATAGATGAATAAACGAATAAACAGATAAACAGACCAATAAGAAAATGGATTTCACAGTTATCTAGAAACACCTGATGTCAAAGCAAAGAATGGTCCAACTCAATATCTGGAAAGACAGAGGCATACCAAATGGCCTGAAAAATTAAACTTTTAAAATGTTTGATCTGGCCAGTCATAATTTATGGTTGTGAAGCCTGGACTCTGAGAAAAACATATTGCAGAAGAATAAGGCAGCAGAGATGTGGTGTTATCGGAGACTACTACGTGTCA
>CM060315.1:91844755-91852255 GCA_030674185.1 Monoplex corrugatus
AGACAGACAGACAGAGAAGGAGAGAGAGAGAGAAGAGACAGACAGACAGAGACAGAGAGAGGAGAGGAGACGGAGAGAAGAGAGAGGAGAGAGAGAGAAGACAGACAGAGACAGAGAAGGAGAGAGAGAGAGACAGACAGAGAGGGCAGAGAGAGGAGAGAGAGAGAGAAAAGGGAAGAGAGCAGAAGACAGAGACAGAGAAGAGGAGAGAGAGAGAAGAGAGAGGAGAGCAGAGAGACAGAGAAGGAGGAAGAGAGAGGAGAGGAGAGACAGACAGACAGACAGAGACAGAGAAGAGCGAGAGAGAGAAGGAGAGAAGAAGAGAAGAGAGAAGAGAAGAGACGAGAAGAGAGAGAGACAGAGGAGAAGAGAAGGAGGAGAGAGAAGAAGAGAGAGAGAGAGAGAGAAGAGAAGAGAGGAGAGAGAAGGAGAGAGAGAGAGAGCTTGAGAGAGAGAGAGCGAAGAGAGAGCTAGAGATAGCGAGAGAGAGAGAGAGCTTGAGAGAGAGATAGGGAGAGAGAGAGAGCTAGAGATAGCGAGAGAGAGAGAGAGAGCTAGAGGTAGTGACAGAGAGACAGCGATAGAGGGAGAGGGGGGTGTGTGGAAGAGGGAGGAGAGAGATGAGAGCCACTGTTTATGTTTATATCTCGTGACTTGTGGAAGCGCACAAATTTTTCTGTGAGGAGTAAATCACAGTGTGTGTGTGTGTGTGTGTGTGTGTGTGTGTGTGTGTGTGGTGTGTGTGTGTGGTTGTGAGTGGTGTGTGTGTGTGTGTGTGTGTGTGTGTGTGTGTAGGTGTGTGTGTGTGTGTGTGTGTGTGTGTGTGTGTGTGTGTGTGTGTGTGTGTGTGTGTGTGTGTGTGTGTGTGTGTGTGTGTGTGTGTGTGTAGGTGTTGTGTGTGTGTGTGTGTGTGTGTGTGTGTGTGTGTGTGTGTGTGTGTGTGTGTGTGTGTGTGGTGTGTGTGTGTGGTGTGTGGTAGTGTGTTGTTGTGTATTAGGGTTAGGGATAGATGGTGGTGGAGCCAGATAAAGCAAGACCTGTGTGGTGTGTGTGGTGTGTGGTGCGTGCGTGCGTGCGTGGTGTGTGTGTGTGTGTTGGGTGGTTAGGGACAGAGGTGGGGGAGCCAGAGAAAGCAAGACCTGTGTGTGTGTTGGCTGGTTGATAGGATTGAGTGGTGTGATTTTTGGTGTTTGATTTGTTGGGTGGTGATGGTGGTAGTGGTGTGTGTGTATGTGTATGTGTGTGTCAGTATGTGTGTGTGTGTGGTGTTTGTGTGTGTGTGTCGGTGTGTGTGTATCCGTGTATGTGTGGTGTACGTGCTTGTACGTGCTTGTGTGTGTGTGTGTGTGTGCGCGCGCGCGCGCGTGTACGTGTCTCTCTGTCCTTTTGTCTGTCTGTGTGTGTTCTCTCCTCTCTCTCTCTCTCTCTCTCTCTTCTCTTTCTCTGTCTGTCTCTCTCTCTGCTTCTCTCTGGCTTTCTCTCTCTCTCTCTTTCTCTGGCTCTCTCTCTCTCTCTCTTCTCTGTCTGGCTTTCTCTCTCTCTCTCTCTCTTTTCTCTGTCTGTCTCTCTCTGGCTTTCTTTCTCTCTCTCTCTCTTTCTCTTCTGTCTTCTCTCTGGCTTTCTTTCTCTCTGGTTTCTCTCTCTCTCTCTCTTTCTCTCTCTTTCTCTCTCTCTGGCTTTTCTCTCTCTCTCTCTCTCTCTTTCTCTGTCTGTCTCTCTCTCTGGCTCTCTTTCTCTCTCTCTCTCTTTCTCTGTCTGTCTCTCTCTCTCTGGCTTTCTTTTCTCTGGCTTTCTCTCTCTCTCTCTTTTCTCTCTCTTTCTCTCTCTGGCTTTCTCTCTCTCTCTCTCTATCTTTCTCTGTCTGTCTCTCTCTCTGGCTTTCTCTCTCTGTCTCTCTCTGTCTGTCTCTCTCTCTGGCTTCTCTCTCTGGCTTTCCCCTCTCTCTCTCTTTCTCTGTCTGTCTCTCTGGCTTCCTCTCTCTGTCTCTGTCTCTGTCTCTCTCTCTCTCTCTCTCTCTCTCTCTCTCTCTCTCTCTCTCCTTGTTATTTCACCAACTGGGGTGTCTTTGTTCTTGTCCAGATAATTGGCAAACCATTTTTTGTATCTTTCCCAGGTAGTTGAAAGGTAAGGGTGCCTCCTTTTTTTTTTTTTTTTTTTTTTTTTTTTTTTTTTAATAATTTTTTATCTGTGTGATTGAGTATTCCTCGTCACATGAATAAATCACAAATGCATCATTCTTTGTACAAAAATCGTGGCCGGAAAATCCCGATGCTGTCCTTTTTAAGGTCACTGTGACCTTCAAAGAACCATGAGAAGAAACAACACTTCATAGAAATCCGGTAACTATGGTAGACGGTCAAGAGCAACGCCAACAGCATGTAAATATCGTCTGAATTGCCCGAGTAAATGTAAATATCGTCTGAATTGCCCGAGTAAATGTAAATATCGTCTGAGCTATAATTGTATCGTCTGAATTGCCAGTAAGTGTAAATATCGTCTGAATTGCCCGAGTAAAGTGTAAATATCGTCTGAATTGCCCGAGTAAGTGTAAATATCGTCTGAATTGCCCGAGTAAATGTAAATATATCGTCTGAATTGCCCGAGTAAATGTAAATATCGTCTGAATTGCCCGAGTAAATGTAAATATCATCTGAATTGCCTGAGTAAATGTAAATATCGTCTGAATTGCCCGAGTAAATGTAAATATCGTCTGAATTGCCCGAGTAAATGTCTGAATTCGATAATGTAAATATCGTCTGAATTGCCCGAGTAATGTAAATATCGTCTGAATTACCCGGGAAAGTCCTGTTCTCACACCTCTCGAAAAAAGTGCCGATTTTAGGCGCCTGTGGACCGTGTGACCTTGACCCTGGCTGCCATGACTTCTGAGAGAGAGACAGACAGAGAGAGACAGACAGACAGAAGAGAGAGACAGAGAGAGCCAAAGAGAGAGAAAGAGAGAGAGCCAAAGAGAGAGAGAGAGCCAAAGAGAAAGAGAAGTCAAAGGAGAGAGAGAGAACCAGAGAGACAGAGAAGAAGGAGCCAAGAGAGAGAGAGAAGAGAGAGAGCCAAAGAAAAAGAGAGAGAGTCAAAGAGAGAGAGAGACAAGAGAGAGAGAGAGACAGAGAAAGAGAGCCAAAGAGAAGAAAGAGAGAGAGTCAAGAGAGAGAGAGAACAGAGAGACAGAGACAGAGAGAGAGAAAGAGAGCAAAGAGAAAGAGCAGAGAGAGAGCCAAAGGAAGAAGAGAGAGGTCAAAGAGAGAGAGACAACCACACACACAGAGCAGGAACAGAGAGAGCCAAAGAGAAAGAAAGAGAGAGAGTCAAAGAGACAGGGAGCGGAAGGGTGCCAAAGAGAGAGAGAGAACAGACAGTGGAGAGATCCAAGAGATAGAAGAGAGAGAGACAGTGGCGCCTTTTCAGCGAAAAGAGAGAGAGGAGACAGTGGCGCCTTTTCAGCGATGTACGTCTTTGATCCATATTTGGTAAGGAGCCACCCGTTCCACCCGTAAAGAGCTGAGAAATGTGTTCATGTCGTCTTGTCTTGTTCCAAACACACATATCGATCAGAAACAATCTCTCTTTTTCTTTAAAAAAAACCACTAGATTCTAGGGCGTACTACTACTATAGCAACGTATACTACTGCTACTACTACCATCACCAACCACTACTACTACTATATGTACTACTATTACTACTACTACCACCACCAGTTCTACTACTACTGTTACTACTACTACTGTATACTACTACTACATGTATTACTCTACTACTATTACTGCTACTATTACTACTACTACTACTGCATGTACTACTACAGCTACTATTACTGCTACTATTACTACTACTACTACTGCATATACTACTACAGCTACTATTACTGCTACTATACTACTACCACCACCACCACCACTACTACTACCACCACCACCACCACTACTATACTGCATGTATTAGTACTACTACTGCTACCACCACTCCATACTACTACTTCTACTACTACTGCAACGTTTACTACTATACTACTACATCACAACACAGTAATGCTGCATGTATACTACTACTATGATGAATGATTTAATAATGATAATAATAATAATATGATAAATAATAATGATGATGATGATAAATGAATAAATAAATATATATGAATGAATGAATAAATGAATACCGGTACGTGAATAAATAAATAAACATGAATAAATAGATAAACAAACAAATTAAATAAACACAAATAAAAAAGAGGGGAGGTGAGATTGAAAAACCATGTCCATTAATGTTTTCTGTCACTCCTGTACTATCACTCAAAGAGAGAATTCAGAAAGCAGGCAGGAGTGGGGGAGGGGGGTGAGGGTAGGGGGTAAGTGAAGAGTTCGGATTTAGTTTAAGAAGGGTTCATCGCACTCAGACAGCCCCACATGAGCTGGCTGGCAGTCTCACTGACCCTGCATAAAACTCTATTTGCTGGCAAGGTCTTCAGATGGGGAGAAGGAGAAGGGACCTATAAACAGTAAACTGACACCACCAGAATGATGGAAACATTAAGATGGGCAGCCAACAGACCAGTGGACCTATCAAACAGTAAGCTGACACCACCAGAATGATAGGAAACATTAAGATGGCAGCCAACAGACCAGTGGACCTATGAAACAGTAAGCTGACACCACCAGAATGATGGAAACATTAAATGGGCAGCCAACAGACCAGTGGACCTATGAAACAGTAAGCTGACACCACCAGAATGATGGAAACATTAACATGGGCAGCCAAAGGCCAGTGGACCTATGAAACAGTAAGCTGACACCACCAGAATGATGGAAACATTAACATGGGCAGCCAACAGGCCAGTGGACCTATGAAACAGTAAGCTGACACCACCAGAATGATGGAAACATTAACATGGACAGCCAACAGGCCAGTAGACCTATGAAACAGTAAGCTGACACCACCAGAATGATGGAAACATTAAGATGAACAGCCAACAGGCCAGTGGACCTATCAAATAGTAAGCTGACACCACCAGAATGATGGAAACATTAAGATGGACAGCCAACAGGCCAGTGGACCTATCAAACAGTAAGCTGACACCACCAGAATGATGGAAACCTTAAGATGGACAGCCAACAGGCCAGTGGACCTATCAAACAGTAAGCTGACACCACCAGAATGATGGAAACATTAAGATGGACAGCCAACAGGCCAGTGGACCTAACAAACAGTAAGCTGACACCAGCAGAATGATGGAAACATTAAGATGGACAGCCAACAGGCCAGTGGACCTAACAAACAGTAAGCTGACACCAGCAGAATGATGGAAACTTAAGATGGACAGCCAACAGGCCAGTGGACCTATCAAACAGTAAGCTGACACCACCAGAATGATGGAACATTAAGATGGACAGCCAACAGGCCAGTGGACCTATCAAACAGTAAGCTGATACCACCAGAATGATGGAAACATTAAGATGGGCAGCCAACAGGCAGTGGACCTATCAAACAGTAAGCTGACACCACCAGAATGATGGAAACATTAAGATGGGCAGCCAACAGGCCAGTGGACCTATCAAACAGTAAGCTGAAAAAAAAAAAAAAAACCCCCCAGCCAACAGGCCAGTGACCTATCAAACAGTAAGCTAAAAAAAAAAAAAAAAAAAAAAAAAAAAAAAAAAAAAAAAAAAAAAAAAAAAAAAAAAAAAAAAAAAAAAAAAAAAAAAAAAAAAAAAAAAAAAACAGTGGACCTATGAAACAGTAAGCTGACACCACCAGAATGATGGAAACATTAAGATGGCAGCCAACAGGCCAGTGGACCTATGAACATGTAAGCTGACACCACCAGAATGATGGAAACATTAAGATGGACAGCCAACAGGCCAGTGGACCTATGAAACAGTAAGCTGACACCACCAGAATGATGGAAACTTAAGATGGGCAGCCAACAGGCCAGTGGACCTATAAACATAAGCTGACACCACCAGAATGATGGAAACATTAAGATGGACAGCCAACAGGCCAGTGGACCTATCAAACAGTAAGCTGACACCACCAGAATGATGGAAACATTAAGATGGACAGCCAACAGGCCAGTGGACCTATCAAACAGTAAGCTGACACCACAGAATGATGGAAACATTAAGATGGACAGCCAACAGGCCAGTGGACCTATAAACAGTAAGCTGACACCACCAGAATGATGGAAACATTAAGATGGGACAGCCAACAGGCCAGTGGACCTATCAAACAGTAAGCTGAACCACCAGAATGATGGAAACATTAAGATGGGACAGCCAACAGGCCAGTGGACCTATCAAACAGTAAGCTGACACCACCAGAATGATGGAAACATTAAGATGGGCAGCCAACAGGCCAGTGGGCCTATCAAACAGTAAGCTGATACCACCAGAATGATGGAAACATTAAGATGGACAGCCAACAGGCCAGTGGACCTATCAAACAGTAAGCTGACACCACCAGAATGATGGAAACAATAAGATGGACAGCCAACTGGCCAGTGGACCTATCAAACAGTAAACTGACACCACCAGAATGATGGAAACATTAAGATGGGCAGCCAACAGGCCAGTGGACCTATCAAACAGTAAGCTGACACCACCAGAATGATGGAAACATTAAGATGGGCAGCCAACAGACCGGTGGACCTATGAAACAGTAAGCTGACACCACCAGAATGATAGAAACATTAAGATGGGCAGCCAACAGACCGATGGACCTATGAAACAGTAAGCTGACACCACCAGAATGATAGAAACATTAAGATGGGCAGCCAACAGGCCAGTGGACATATGCAACATTAAGCTGACGCCACCAGAATGATGGAAACATTAAGATGGGCAGCCAACAGACCAGTGGACCTATGAAACAGTAAGCTGACACCACCAGAATGATGGAAACATTAAGATGGGCAGCCAACAGACCAGTGGACCTATGAAACATTAAAGCTTACACCACCAGAATGATGGAAACAAGATGGGCAGCCAACAGGCCAGTGGACCTATCAAACAGTAAGCTGACACACCAGAATGATGGAAACATTAAGATGGACAGCCAACAGGCCAGTGGACCTATCAAACAGTAAGCTGACACCAGCAGAATGATGGAAACATTAAGATGTGCAGCCAACAGGCCAGTGGACCTATGAAACACTAAGCTGACACACCAGAATGACGGAAACATTAAGATGGACAGCCAACAAACCAGTGGACCTATCAAACAGTAAGCTGACACCATCGGAATGATGGAAACATTAAGATGGACAGCCAACAGGCCAGTGGACCTATCAAACAGTAAGCTGACACCACCAGAATGATGGAAACATTAGATGGGCAGCCAACAGGCCAGTGGGCCTATCAAACAGTAAGCTGATACCACCAGAATGATGGAAACATTAAGATGGACAGCCAACAGGCCAGTGGACCTATCAAACAGTAAGCTGACACCACCAGAATGATGGAAACAATAAGATGGACAGCCAACTGGCCAGT
>CM060315.1:91857255-91862255 GCA_030674185.1 Monoplex corrugatus
CAACAAACTGTGCCGTACGATAAGCCACTCTGTAAACTGCTCACTGATTGGTGAACAAATTGACTTACGTATTCCATTTGTGTGAAAGGTTTCCTGTGATTGGATAACAAACTGCTGAAATGGAAATCCCTCCCTGTGAGTTGGGGCCTCAGTTGCTGAGTCGGTTGAGCGTCGTATTCACATACTAATGGTTGTGGGTTCGAATCCCGGGGTGCGCTACATTAAAAGTGGCCTTCTCACTGTCCCATCTTAACATTATTGTTGTTCTGGTGGTGTCAGTATAGGATTAGATAAGTTCCCCCATTAAAACTGGCCTTCTCACTGTCCCATCTTAACATCATTGTTGTTCTGGTGGTGTCAGTATAGGATTAGATAAGTCTCCCTCCCCCCATTAAAACTGGCCTTCTCGCTGTCCCATCTTAACATTATTGTTGTTCTGGTGGTGTCAGTATAGGATTAGATAAGTTCCCCCATTAAAACTGGCCTTCTCACTGTCCCATCTTAACATCATTGTTGTTCTGGTGGTGTCAGTATAGGATTAGATAAGTCTCCCCATTAAAACTGGCCTTCTCACTGTCCCATCTTAACATCATTGGTGTTCTGGTGGTGTCAGTATAGGATTAGATAAGTCCTCTCATTAAAACTGGCCTTCTTACTGTCCCATCTTAACATCATTGGTGTTCTGGTGGTGTCAGTATAGGATTAGATAAGTCCCCCCATTAAAACTGGCCTTCTCACTGTCCCATCTTAACATCATTGTTGTTCTGGTGGTGTCAGTATAGGATTAGACAAGTCTTCCTCCCCCCATTAAAACTGGCCTTCTCACTGTCCCATCTTAACATTATTGTTGTTCTGGTGGTGTCAGTATAGGATTAGATAAGTCCCCCCATTAAAACTGGCCTTCTCACTGTCCCATCTTAACATCATTGGTGTTCTGGTGGTGTCAGTATAGGATTAGATAAATCCTCCCATCAAAACTGGCCTTCTCACTGTTCCATCTTAACATCATTGTTGTTCTGGTGGTGTCAGTATAGAATTAGATAAGTCCTCCTTCCCCCACTTCCCTGGGATGGTTATCCCCGTCGGCCATATCACCTGAGGTGGGTGCTGACGTAAAACTGAACTAAATCTGTCAGTTTGTTTGTGTGCGCGCGCGCGCGCGCGCGCGTGTGTATGTGTGTGTGTGTGTGTGTGTATATATGTGTGTATGTGTGTGTATGTGTGTGTGTGTGTATGTGTGTGTGTGTGTATGTATGTGTGTGTGTATGTGTGTGTGTGTGTGTTCGTTCGTTGCTTGATTTAATAACGTCTTTTCACTATAAGTGATATTAGATGGTGTGTGTGTGTGTGTGTGTGTGTGTGTGTGTGTGTGTGTGTGTGTGTGTGTGTGTGTGTGTGTGTGTGTGTGTGATACACAGCAGTAGATCTAATCTAGAATGCCTTGTAGAAATAATGACAGATTTCTAATTGAGAGAGGGAGGGAGAGAGAGGGGGTACAGAGAGAGAGATGCAGATAGGGAGAGAAAGAGATAGAGACAGAGAGCGTGGGATGGAGAGAGGAAGAGAGGGGGAGACAGACAGACACAGACAGACACAGACAGACAGACAAACAGAGAAAGAGACAGTCAGACAGAGATAAACAGAGACAGAGTGAGAGAGAGACAGACAGACAGACACACAGAGAGACAGGCACAGAGAGAGACAGACAGAGAAAGAGAGAGGCACAGAGAAAGAGACAGAGAGAGTCAGAGAGAGAGACAGAAAGAGAGAGAGAGAAAGAGACACAGAGAGAGAGGCAGAGAGAGACAGAGAAAGAGACACACAGAGAGACAGAAAGAGAGAGAGACAGAAAGAGACACACAGAGAGAGGGGCAGAGAGAGAGACAGATAGAGACATACACGCACAGAGGCAGAAAGAGACAAGAGAGACAGAGAAAGAGACAGAGAGAGTGAGAGAGAGAGACAGAAAGAGAGAGAGAAAGGCACAGAGAGAGACAGATAGAGACACACGCACAGAGGCAGAAAGAGACAGAGAGAGACAGAGAAAAAGACACACAGAGAGTGAGACAGAGAGAGACAGAAGAGAGAGAGGGGCAGAGAGAGAGAGAGACAGATAGAGACACACACGCACAGTGGCAGAAAGAGCCAGAGAGAGACAGAGGAAGAGACACAGAGAGAGTGAGACAGAGAGAGAGAGGCAGAGAGAGAGAGACAGATAGAAACACACACGCACAGAGGCAGAAAGAGACAGAGAGAGACAGAGAAAGAGACACAGAGTGAGACAGAGAGAGAGAGAAAGAGACACAGAGAGAGAGAGGCAGAGAAGAGACAGATAGAGACACACACGCACAGAGGCAGAAAGAGACAGAGAGAGACAGAGAAAGAGAACAGAGAGAGAGACAGAGAAAGAGAGAGGAGAGAGAAAGAGACACGAGAGAGAGAGAGGCAGAGAGAGAGACAGATAGAGACACACACGCACAGAGGCAGAAAGAGCCAGAGAGAGACAGAGAAAAAAGACACAGAATGAGAGCACATGGAGAACATAAAAAAAACCATAGCACCACACCACAGCCAACACACGGCGCCTGTTTGTGTTTATTACAGAAACGAGACAGTCAAGCCATTTTGACAGCTTCCCTTTTTAGACAGAAACTGTAACAGACACAAGAAGAACCTTAATGAAAAACATTACGAAAACACAAACAACATTTATAGGACATTTTATGAGCCAAGACAAATTTATGACGAAGATAAGGAAAACACAAACAACATTTATAGGACATTTTATGAGCCAAGACAAATTTATGACGAAGATAAGGAAAACACAAACAACGTTTATAGGACATTTTATGAGCCAAGACAAATTTATGACGAAGATAAGGAAAACACAAACAACATTTATAGGACATTTTATGAGGCAAGACAAATTTATGACGAAGATAAGGAAAAGACAACAACATTTATAGAACATTTTATGAGCAAGACAAATTTATGACGAAGATAAGGAAAAGACAAGCAACATTTATGAATTTTATGAGCAAGACAATTAGACGAAGATAGGAAAAGACACAACATTTATAGACATTTTATGAGCAAGACAAATTATGACGAAGATTAGGAAAAGACAAGCAACATTTATAGGACATTAGATTTGATGGCAGCACCATAGGCAAGACAAATTCTGAAGAAGATTAGGAAAAGACAAGCAACATTTATAGGACATTTTATGAGGCAAGACAAAATTCTGAAGAAGATTAGGAAAAGACAAGCAACATTTATAGGACATTTTATGAGGCAAGACAAAATTCTGAAAAGATTAGGAAAAGACAAGCAACATTTATAGGACATTTTATGAGGCAAGACAAAATTCTGAAAAGATTAGGAAAAGACAAGCAACATTTATAGGACATTTTATGAGGCAAGACAAAATTCTGAAGAAGATTAGGAAAAGACAAGCAACATTTATAGGACATTTTATGAGGCAAGACAAATTCTGAAAGATTAGGAAAAGACAAGCAACATTTATAGGACATTTTATGAGGCAAGACAAATTTTGAAGAAGATTAGGAAAAGACAAGCAACATTTATTGGACAATTTATGAGGCAAGACAAATTTATGACGAAGATTAGGAAAAGAAAGCAACATTTATAGACATTTTATGAGGCAAGACAAATTTTAAGAAGATTAGGAAAAGACAAGCAACATTTATAGGACAATTTATGAGGCAAGACAAATTTTGACGAAGATTAGGAAAAGACAAGCAACATTTATAGGACATTTTATGAGGCAAGACAAATTCTATACAGAAGATTAGGAAAAGACAAGCAACATAAGAATATGAGGACATTTGAAGTTAGGAAAAGAAAGCACAAGGACATAATGAGGAGATCCAATGACGAAGAATTAGGAAAAGACAAGCAAATTTATAGGACATGTATGAGGCAACACAAATTGAAGCACCTAGTCACAACAGGAAGCATAGAGAGAAAAAGCACCAGGTAGACCAGGGAGAAAATATTGGACGAACTTGCGAAGTGGTTGAGGAGACAGAGAGGGTGGGAGAGGTACTTGCTGCGACAAGGGATAGATTCGTATGGAGGACCATGATCGCCAATGCTACGCGGCAGGGCACATGATGATGATGATGACGCAGAGAGAGAGAGACACAGAGAGAGGGCGTGTGACAGAGAGAGAGACAGACAGACAGACAGAGACAGAGAGAGTGAAACAAGAGAGATGGACACAGAGAGAGGCACACACACACACACACACACAAGAAACAGAGACAAATATAGACAGATAGAGACAGAGAAGAGAGTGAAACAGAGGAAGAGAGAGAGACACACACACACACAGAAACAGAGACAAATGTAGACAGACAGACAGACAGACAGACAGAGACAGAGAGAGTGAAACAGAGAGATAGAGAGAGAGAGACACACACACAACAGAAACAGAGACAAATATAGATAGACAGACAAACAGAGACAGAGAGAGAAACAGAGGGACAGAGAGAGAGAAAAGAGGGACAGAGAGAGAAAGGAGAGGGAGAGAGAGAGAAAGAGAGGGACGAGAGAGAGAAAGAGAGGGACAGAGAGAGAGGGACAGAGAGAGAGAAAGAGAGGGAGGAAGAGAGAGAGGGACAGAGAGAGAAAGAGAGGGACAGAGAGAGAGAAACGAGAGGGACAGAGAGAGAGAAAGAGAGGGACAGAGAGAGAGAGGGACAGAGAGAGAAAACGAGAGGGACAGAGAGTGAGAAAGAGAGGGCAGAGAGAAAGAGAGGGACAGGAGAGAGGAAGAGAGAGATGACAGAAGAGAGAGAACAGAGGTACAGAGAGAGAAAGAGAGGGACAGAGAGAGAAAGAGAGGGAACAGAGAGAGAAGAGAGGGACAGAGAGAAAGAAACGAGAGGGACAGAGAGAGAAAGAGAGGGACAGAGAGGAGAGAAAAGAGAGGGACAGAGAGAGTAAGAGAGGGACAGAGGAGAGAGAAAGAGAGG
>CM060315.1:91867255-91869755 GCA_030674185.1 Monoplex corrugatus
GCAACATTTATAGGCCATTTTATGAGGAAGGGGGATTTGGAGCACCTGGTCACAACAGGAAAGCTGGAGGGAAAGAGAGCACCAGGTAGGCCCAGGGAGAGAATGCTGGACGGACTTGCAGAGTGGCTGGGGATGAGGAGGGTGGGGGAGATGATGGGGGCAACGAGAGATAGAGATGGATGGAAGTCCATGGTCGCCAACGCCATGCGGCAGGGCACCTGATGATGATGATGTGCGATAAATTGGACGTGGTGGTCAACGCCAAGGGCATGTCCTTAGATTATGTGCGCGAATGCATTGATATGCTACTTGATTTTCTTTTCCTTTTTTTTTTTTTTTTTTTTTTTTTCCTGTTGAAGTACTGTTATGTGCGTTGAAATAGTTATGGCTCTACGCAGTCGGCTGGGCTTTAAGCAACAATAAGAATAAGAATCTGACAGACTTCCTGAGCCTGCGTAAAACCATATGCGCTGGCAAGGTCATGAGATGGGGAAGAGAGCTATGAAACAGTAAGCTGACACCACCACAATGTCAGGAGGAGCTCGCATAGCATCATGATTATCATCCACATCGTCATCATTATCATCATCATCATCATCATCAGGTGCCCTAGCATCTCCCCCACCCTCCTCATCCCCAGCCACTCTGCAAGTCCGTCCAGCATTCTCTCTCCCTGGGTCTACCTGGTGTTCTCTTTCCCTCCAGCTTTCCCGTTGTGACCAGGTGCTCAAAATCCCCCTTCCTCATAAAATGCACACGCACTCACATACAGTACACACACACATATACAAGCACACACAACATACACACACGCACATACTCACATATATACACACACACACCACACACACGCACACATCACACACACAAACACACACACGCACGCACACACAGAGTACACACACACATGCACGCACACACAAAAGACACGCACGCGCGCGTGCGCACACACACACACACACACACCACAACACACACACACCACACACACACACCACACACACAACACACACACACTACACACCCCACACACACATACAACACACTACAAATAAACAAACACACACACATACATACACACACACTCACGCTGACATACAAACACACACACACACTCACACACACACATACACACACACACACACACGCAAACACACACCACACACACACACACACACACACACACACACACACACGCAAACACACCACACACACGCACACACACACGCCACACACGCCGCGCACACACACACATGCAAACACACACACGCACGCACACACACAAAACTCGCACACACGCGCGCGCAAACACGCACACACACACACACACACGCAAACACACACACAAACCCACCCTCACACACACACACGCAAACACACACACACATACACACGCACACACACACGCGCGTGCGCACACACACACACGCGCAAAACACCACACCACACACACACACATGCAAACACACACACACACATACATACAAACACACACACACACTCACTCACTCACTCACTCAACCACACACACACACGCGCGCGCCGCAACACACACACACACCACACACAACACACACTCACACTCACTCACTCACAACCACACACACACGCACGCAGCGCGCACACACACACGACACACACAACACACACACACAACACACAATACACACACACAACACAAAACACACACTCTCTCTACCTCCATCACTCACCATGGTGTCAGGTAGGAGCAGATGATGGGGGCAGGGGGGGAGGGGGATTACAGGTGAGAGACAGGTGAGATCAGCTGCAGGTGTCAACACAGTGGATACAAACACAGTGTGGACAGGAGGGTTTGAAGTTCAAATCTTTGCACACATCCCCTACCTGTGCTGGGGGGGGGGGGGGGGACAAAGGGACGGTCCGCTTCTTTGTTTCCTTTGTTTTTTTACCTGTGACTGGGAGAAGAAGGGAAGGAGGTGAGAAAATCTGACCAATCTCTCTCCCTCTGTCTGTCTGTCTGTCCGTCTGTCTCTCTCTCTTCTCTCTCTCTCTCTCTCCCCTCTCTCTCTCTCTCCTCTCTCCCCTCACACATACACACTCACACACACATACAAACACTCACACACACACATAAACACACACCACACACATAAACACACACACACACACACACACACACACACACACACACACACACACACACACACACACACACACACACACACACACCTATTCTATTCCAACATGTTCTGTCTTTTCTCCGTTTTCCCTCCTCTTCCCTCTGTTTCTCACTGTGTCGTTCACTCACTCTGTCTTGCTGTGTCTCTCACTGTTTTTTTAAACCAAGACTTCAGAAAGGCAAGACAGGTAATCAACCCTCAAGGGGAGGAACCTGGGAAATAAAACCAATATTTGTACGCTAGGGCAGCCAGACGAATGCTGTCCTCGTCACGATTTTCAACTGCCGTGGGATATTTAGCGTGAGCAGGCCATAAGGTACACGTGTCCCACTCGCTTT
>CM060315.1:91882255-91884755 GCA_030674185.1 Monoplex corrugatus
AGGGAATATATATACGTATGTATGTATATATATATATATATATAGAGAGAGGAGAGAGAGGAGAGAGAGAGAGATGGATAGATAGGTGTATATATGGATAAATGGATGGATGGATGGACAGACAGACAGACAGACAGATAGATAGATAGATATAAAGAGAATCTCTCTCTCTCTCTCTGTCTCTCTCTCTCTCTCTCTCTGTCTCTCTCTCTCTCTCTCTCTCTCTCTGTCTCTCTCTCTCTCTCTCTGTCTCTCTCTCTCTCTCTCTCTCTCTCTGAGAGAGAAAAAGAGAAAGAAAGAGACTTCAAACATCAGAACACTTTATTACTCAAGGATAGTAGCATCAGGTCCCACTGGACCTGTCTTACAGCTAATTATTGCTACTTTAGACGTGTGACAAGAGCAAGAGAGATAAAGATAATGATAACGATAATGATAATATTCAAGTTATGAAGAAACCACTAGGGTACTGGATAGGACCCAGAGCACCAATGCCTCACCACTCTCCGGACAATCACCTCCCAAGCTCCCGACACCACTGGAAAGTCATTTCCTCAAGCAAAGGGGAGCTGTCCATGCGCTGCGTGACCCATTCGGACCCAGCCATCAGTTACCTTGTTTATAAACCGATTGGCAAGGTAGACGTTATTAGCCATGTTTCTGATATCTTCAGCGTGCGTATTTGATAGTCTGCATGCGTATATACCAGTCTGCAGTCAGACGGCAGATGCACATCGGAAATAGCTGACAGAACCGGCCAAGCCAAAACAGCATTCAAGAAGATGACAAGCATTCTTACCAACAAATGCCTATCAATTAACATCAGAAAGAGAGAGTCCTTGAATGTTATATAGAACCAGTACTGTTGTACGGATGCGAGGCTTGGACAGTCAGCAAGCAAAGTCAGAGCATGATCGAGGCAGCCGAATGGACAGCAAAGAAAACAAACGGGACAGTCTTGATGGAGGCAGACACAAGTAGATCACTCATAAGGAAGATTAGGAAAAGACAAGCAACATTTATAGGCCATTTTATGAGGAAGGAGGATTTGGAGCACCTGGTCACAACGGGAAAGCTGGAGGGAAAGAGAGCACCGGGTAGATCCAGGGAGAGAATGCTGGATGGATTGCAGAGTGGCTGGGGATGAAGAGGGTGGGGGAGATGCTGGGGGCAACGAGAGATAGAGATGGTTGAAAGTCGATGATCGCCAAAGCCATGCGGTGATGATGATGATGATGATATACCAGTCGCCGTGGTGTACTTGTTAACGCAACAAACTACCGACTGGAAGGTTGTGGGTTCGAATCCCTATCAGCCCTTAAAAACTCATTGTGGGATTTTTCGGCTCTAACTGGCTCCTACCCATAATTGGGCGTACTGTGGGCTCATTGGGAAGACTGGGACCACACAGTCGAGTCTCATCCACTTCACGGATGCGTCATTGAGGGTGTTGCTCAAATCTTCTGACCAGCACCGCAGGTGTCTTATCTCTCGGGCCTGGTTGATGCCAGGATGTATTATGATATAAAATCAAGAACAACTTAGTCAGCTGCCCGAGGTTGAAACAACAGCTCCAACCTCCCAAGAAGGGAATGCGACGAAGTCACGACCAGCGGTTCACACAAATAGCTGCGGATACCGACTACCAGCTGATGTCGTTCCTCCCAAGAACAATTGTGGACTGGAACTCTCTCCCCCAGGAGACCGTCGATGCCAGGACCCCTGACACTTTGTGTCACGGGTCAACAGGCTCCACCAGTAAACTTCTGCGTACTTTGTCTTGTTGTGTGAATGGATGAGTGGAAGGATGTTGCGGGCCTCGTTGTGTGAATGGATGAGTGGAAGGGATGTTGCGGGCCTCGTTGTGTGAATGGATGAGTGGAAGGATGTTGCGGGCCTCGTTGTGTGAATGGATGAGTGGAAGGGATGTTGCGGGCCTCGTTGTGTGAATGGATGAGTGGAAGGATGTTGCGGGCCTGAGTTGCCTACTGCAACCTGGGGTCAGCTAGTCCATAGTAATGGATGAAAAGCGAACGTGGTAGCCTGCTGACAGCTCCGCACATAGCTTTTACCTTTTTGTTTGTTTTTCGTTAGGTTAATGAGTAGGTAAGGTAGGGGTAGGGGTATCACTTTGTAGTATGAATGTGAGTAATCTCACGGGTCACACATCCTACACTCACTCGTACCTTTTGAAAAATGAAGAAGCACCATGGTGTATACCATGTGATGAGCCGTTAAGCATCCGACACCTCCTCCTTGATTGCTGGGACTTGTACGATGTAAAACATAAGCACTACACGGCGGAGTCCTTAAAGAAGCTCTTCCGAGACGTCCCTCCTGATGCAATTTTCCAGTTTTTACAAGAGATCAATAGATTTCACTTGATGTGATTTTACGTGGTTTTCTTTAATGGCATTTTAGATTTGCAAGGTTGACGGTGAACATGGTTTTTAACTGTTGTCTTTTATCTTAACGGGTTGCTCTTTTCTTTTTGACATGG
>CM060315.1:91892255-91907255 GCA_030674185.1 Monoplex corrugatus
TTTTAGCTGAATCAGAAATTGGGACTGATGTGTTACATAATAAATATCTAGGATTGTTCAGGCTGTGCAAAGGCAAGAAGATTAGTTGCAGTGATTTGAACTAGGAAAGTCACCACAGAGCACTTTTTGATCCTGGCTCATAAGCAAGTTTAACCAGCTGGAATTTAGATTTATTTACCGCGATGACTAAAAGCAGCCAGAAAGGTATTTATAATATATAACATAAACCACAAATGTGTGTTCCAGCCAAGAGAGGAGGATACAGTGGTCAGTGGTGTCAAAAACGACAGAAAGATCTAAAAAAAAAATATTTAAAAAAATAAAAATAAAGTTGGATGAAAGTAGCAAATCATTCATAATGTGAACGAGAGCAGCTTAATCCAAAACAAGTGTGACTTCCCACGTTCAAGCAAACAGGAACCAGAAACAAAAAACACGAAAAAAGAATCAGAACGCGTATTTAATACAACCAGACGAAACAGGCACAAAATTTTCGGCCAACTGGCCTTTGTCAAGCGTAAGATCACAAACAAACAAACACCAGATACAAAAATTAGGAGAAAAAGACTGAAACTTCCCTGCTGCTCCGTCCAGTGTGAGAAAAGGAATCATTTGGCCGAAAATTTGCGTCTGTCTCCTCCGATTGCATTAAATACACGTTCTTATTCTTTTTTCGTGTTTTATTTTCCTGGTTCTTAAGAGCAGTTTAGGTGCTTTGGTTAGTACGGTAAGCTGACTTTGGTTGTAGGGTAAGCTGACTTTGGTTAGTACGGTAAGCTGACTTTGGTTGTACGGTAAGCTGACTTTGTTAGTACGGTAAGCTGACTTTGGTTAGTACGGTAAGCTGACTTTGGTTAGTACTAGTGTGGTTAGTACGGTAAGCTGACTTTGGTTAGTACGGTAAGCTGACTTTGGTTAGTACGGTAAGCTGACTTTGGTTAGTACGGTAAGCTGACTTTGGTTAGTACGGTAAGCTGACTTTGGTTAGTACGGAAGCTGACTTTGGTTAGTATGGCAGGCTGACTTTGGTTAGTAAGGCAGGCTGACTTTGGTTAGTACGGTAAGCTGACTTTGGTTAGTACGGTAAGCTGACTTTGGTTAGTACGGTAAGCTGATTTTGGTTAGTACGGTAAGCTGACTTTGGTTAGTACGGTAGGCTGAGTGAAAAGGATTGTAAAGATTGTTTGCTGACAGGTGATTATTCGGCTGTTTCAAAACCTTTTTCTCAAGGAGCTTAGAAAGGAATGGCAAATTGGAAATAAAACGAAAAATGTTGGGAATGTTAGGATAGAGGTTATTCTTTTTCAGCAGAGGCTGAACAATGGCTGTTTTGAAAAAAATGGGACAGTTCCAGTGAGAAGAGAAATGTTGGTGATATGCGCTATGGACAGAAGATCAGGAAGTGTTTGCGAAAAAAGGAGAGACAGGCATGGGGTCAATTTACACAAGACTTGAATGGCATTTCTTTCATGTTTTGTGAACTTGACCCCATAACTGCCTCTACCTCTCTGTGTTTCTAGTCAGGCATATCTTGTGTGCTCTGTTTTGAGACGTGCGTGTTTTGTGGGTTGAACAGTGGCAGAATAGTTCAGACGTTCGCCTGCCAATAACTGAACTCGAGGTTCCCGGGTTCGCTCCCCGTAGAGGCCTCGACTTTTCTCCTCAGTTTGACTGGAAAATGGAACTGAACGTCTAGTCCTTCGGAAAGGGACGAAAAACGAGTCGGACCCATATGCCTTCTGGCTGCGCACGCTAAAGATCCCACGGCAGTTAAAAATCGTGAAGAGCAGGGTATTGCCCGGCTGTCTTGGTGTAAAGTATTGGAGAGAGAGGTTGATTTCCCAGGTCCCACCCCTTGAAGACCGATTAGTCTTCTTGCCTTTCTGAAGTCTTGGTTTTAAAAAATGTGAATATGAATATGAATTTGAAACGAGGGAGAGAGGATGGACGCCGCCCTCGTGGTGCTGGCCCCGGGAAAAGTTGAGGTCTCTGCCACCTCACTCCCCTACGACCCCGGGGTTATGGAACTGTTTAGGTAGGACCTCAGGATCTGGTCAGCTCGTGGGTTTATGTGCAGGCTTAATGCCTCCCTCTCTCTCTTTCTGGGTGACATATTGTCTGCCAACCTCAGCGACCGTGTCAACCTTCGAAGTGGACAAGGCAGAACCCTGACTCTGAAGGCTGATGTTACGAATGATCTTGACCTCCTCGGCGTTTCCCCAGCAATTGTCATGAACATGAACAGCATCCAATTTTCACAATTGGTTGGTTCGCTCTAATTTGCTGAGCGTTAAATATATATATTAATGCTTGTGCCGTGATCATTTTAGATCTTCTCCATCACATGGGTGCGTAGGGAGCGCGGAGACGTCATCTTGAGCAATTGAAATTGAAACTGAAGTCTGGGGTTGTGGGTTTTAAACTTGCATGGCCATTGTAAATGCAGGAAGCTGGTGGATGGGTGTGAGGGAATCAAAGGGTTAAGTTTTTGCAGTTGGTGGATAGGGATGCAGGAGTCAAAAGGGGGTTAAGAGGGCCGTGGACTCAAAAGATCTGATGTCTCGAGTTCAATCCCTGTCATCAGCAAGGAGGTTGTGGTCTGTTGGCTGCCCATTTCAATGGCTCAATCATTTTGATGCTGTCGGTTTAACGTTTGGTAGGTCTTGCCCTCCCCCCCCCCCTCTCCACTGTCCCTCTTTCCTCCCATTTCAAGGCCTTGCCAGTGCATAGGGTTTCGCGTAGGTTCAAGGAGTCTTCCAGGTTATTGCTGGCAGATTTGGGTGAAGCGTATGCGGAGTTGTTTTCGAGTTAATCACTCTTTTTACAAACTGCAGACATCGCCAAACTTGTTTGTGGACTGTTTGGAGACGTGCTTACGTTCTGTGATATTTCTCTGTCTGTCTGTCTGTCTGTCTGTCTGACTGTCTGTCTGTCTGTCTCTATCTCTCTTCTTCTTCTTCTCTTCTCTTTCTTTCTCTCTCTCTCTCTCTTTCTCTCTCCCTGTCTGTCTGGCTGGCTGTCTCTCTCTCTTTCTCTCTCTCTCTCTCTCTTTCTCTCTCTCTCTCTTTCTCTCTCCTTGTCTGTCTGTCTGGCTCTCTCTCTCTCTCTCTCGCTTTCTCTCTGTCCTCTTTGTCATTCCTCTCCGTCTCTCCTCTCTGTCTCCCTCTGTCTCTCCTCTCTGTCTCCCTCTGTCTCTTTTCTCTCTCTGTCTGTCTCTCTCTCTCTCTCTTCTCTCTCTCTCTCTGTCTCTCTCTCTCTCTCTCTTTGTATAAAAATCTGTCTCTGTCTCTCTCTCTCTCTGTGTCTCTTCTCTCCCTCTCTCTTCTCTCTCTCTCTCTCTCTCTCTCTCCTCTTTGTATGTCTGCCTCTCTCTCCCTCCCTCTCTCTCTCTCTTTCCTCCCTCCGTGTCTCTGTGAACATGTCTAGTACTATTTTAAAACGCGCATATCTTGCTTGTGTGTTTTATGATAGCAAACCATGGGAACAGGTCAATAACGCAGAACAAAACGAAACAACAAAAGAAAATAAATTGCTGACTTGTTATTCTTGCTTGGTGTGGGGCACCATAGTTTTCTGTGCGCCAAGCTACAGCTTTTTAGGAAACGTCAATCTTTCTTTTATGTATGACAGTCGTAATTGCTTATCTGAAGAGAAACGCTTTTTCTATCTATTTATTTCTGTGTGTGTGTGTGTGTGTGTGTGTGTGTGTGTGTGTGTGTGGTGTGTGTGTGTGTGTGTGTGTTTGTGTGTGTGTGTAAAATGCGGCCATTTTTTTTATTGTACTTTATTTCATTTTATTTTATTTTGTTTTACTTTATTTTGTTTTGTTTATTTTGTTTCATTATAATTTATTTTATTTTGTTTTATTTTATTTTACTCTATTTTTTTACTTTATTTTATTTGTATGGTAGGGAGGCTCTTTCAGTATAAATAGTATCCCCACCTTTTGGACATTCTGTGCTAGACATTTCCCTGTTCTGTCACTGTCTTTGTTTCTGCTTTGTTTCCTTTGCTTTCTGCCATTTCTTCCTGTCATTTTCTGCCTTGTCCCTTTGCTTTCTGCCATTTCTTTCTGTCATTTTCTGCCTTGTTTCCTTTGCTTTCTGCCATTTCTTCCTGTCATTTTCTGCTTGTTCCTTTGCTTTCTGCCATTTCTTCCTATCATTTTCTGCCTTGTTCCTTTGCTTTCTGCTATTTCTTCCTGTCATTTTCTGCCTTGTTCCTTTGCTTTCTGTCATTTCTTCCTATCATTTTCTGCCTTGCTGGTCCATTAACATATATGTTTTCGATAAATAAAGTCGTACATGCTTCCTGTTAGGATTGATAACTAGGTACATGTATTCAGTGCATTTTTGGCTCTAAGGAAATGTGATGTGCTGAAACAGTTTTAGATAAATTGTGCCCATTTATATGTTTTATTGTCCTTAAGTTATGTTTATATTTGTGACTTTCCACCACGAAATGAGTCACTTGTCCACTTCAGGCAGTTTTCCCTTTTTCATTGCTTCTAAGTGTACATTTACTGCTCTTTCTAATGAAGAAAACCATTTTAAAATCGGACAATAAATACCTGAGGTACAGCCTTCCAAACATGGCACTCTTCCGAACACACAGTTTTGAGAAAATCAAGAAAAACGAAAGTGAAAGTTCAGCATCAGCATTTGGGTAGGGTAATGCAAATAGCTTTTTCACTAAGAAAGAACCACAATACGCGTAATTTATTGAATGTAGAATGTGTAGGAAGGGTTCCGGCAAGAACCACAATATGCGTAATTTATTGAATGTACATGTAGAATGTGTAGGAAGGGTTCCGGCATCCTCTAAAATCAACAACTCCATAACGAGCCCTGACACCCCTCTCGCTTATTTTGCCCCATTGTGCAAAACGCTGCCGGTGGACAAGCGACTCATTCCGTGATGGAAGGTCACATTTTGTGTTCAGGTTTGATTATTTAAATCCCCTTCTGGTAAGTTGGACGGAGTGGTCGACGCCGGGGACCTGTCCTTAGATTGTGTGCGTGAAGGTATTGATAATTATGTTTACTTGTCCTAAGATTGTGTGCGTGAAGGTATTGATAATTATGTTTACTTGTCTTTAGATTGTGTGCGTGAAGGTATTGATAATTATGTTTACTTGTCCTTAGATTGTGTGCGTGAAGGTGTTGATAATTATGTTTACTTGTCCTTAGATTGTGTGCGTGAAGGTTTGATAATTATGTTTACTTGTCCTTAGATTGTGTGCGTGAAGGTGTTGATAATTATGTTTACTTGTCCTTAGATTGTGTGCGTGAAGGTGTTGATAATTATGTTTACTTGTCCTTAGATTGTGTGCGTGAAGGTGTTGATAATTATGTTTACTTGTCCTTAGATTGTGTGCGTGAAGGTGTTGATAATTATGTTTACTTGTCCTTAGATTGTGTGCGTGAAGGGTTGATAATTATGTTTACTTGTCCTTAGATTGTGTGCGTGAAGGTATTGATAATTATGTTTACTTGTCCTTAGATTGTGTGCGTGAAGGTATTGATAATTATGTTTACTTGTCCTTAGATTGTGTGCGTGAAGGTGTTGATAATTATGTTTACTTGTCCTTAGATTGTGTGCGTGAAGGTGTTGATAATTATGTTTACTTGTCCTTAGATTGTGTGCGTGAAGGTATTGATAATTATGTTTACTTGTCCTTAGATTGTGTGCGTGAAGGTTTGATAATTATGTTTACTTGTCCTTAGATTGTGTGCGTGAAGGTGTTGATAATTATGTTTACTTGTCCTTAGATTGTGTGCGTGAAGGTATTGATAATTATGTTTACTTGTCCTTAGATTGTGTGCGTGAAGGTATTGATAATTATGTTTACTTGTCCTTAGATTGTGTGCGTGAAGGTGTTGATAATTATGTTTACTTGTCCTTAGATTGTGTGCGTGAAGGTGTTGATAATTATGTTTACTTGTCCTTAGATTGTGTGCGTGAAGGTGTTGATAATTATATTTACTTGTCCTTAGATTGTGTGCGTGAAGGTGTTGATAATTATGTTTACTTGTCCTTAGATTGTGTGCGTGAAGGTGTTGATAATTATTTTACTTGTCCTTAGATTGTGTGCGTGAAGGTGTTGATAATTATGTTTACTTGATTTTTATTTTCCAGGTGTCGTTTTTTTTTTCTCTTTCTCCAGTGAGTTGTGTTGTACATTTTGAGATGGCCATAGCCCTGATGTGTCTGTATGCAATCGGCTGGGCTTTAAACATCATCATCATCAGGTGCCCTGCCGCATGGCGTTGGCGATCATGGACTTCCATCTGTCTCTATCTCTCATTGCCCTTAGTATCTCTCCCACCCTCCTCGTCCCCAGCCACTCTGCAAGTCCGTCCAGCATTTTCTCCCTGGGTCTACCCGGTGCTCTCTTTCCCTCCAGCTTTCTCGTTGTGACCAGGTGCTCCAAATCCCCCTTCCTCATAAAATGGCCTATAAATGTTGCCTGTCTTTTCCTAATCTTCCTTATGAGTGATCTACTTGTGTCTGCCTCCATCAAGACTGTCTCGTTTGTTTTCTTTGCTGTCCATGGAACTCTCAACATTCTTCTTTAGAAACCACATCTCGGCTGCTTCAATCTTGCTCTGGCTTTGTTTGTTGACTGTCCATGTCTCGCAACCATACAACAGTATTGGTTCTATATAACATTCAAGAACTCTCTTCCTGATGTTAATTGATAGGCTTTTTTAGTAAGAATGCTTGTCATCTTCCCGAATGCTTTTTTGGTTTGGCCGATTCTGCCGGCTATTTCTGATGTGCATCTGCCGCCTGATGAAATGCTCGTTCCCAGGTATTTAAATTTATCAACCTGGGCTTTAAACAATAAGAATGAAATGTACCATCATCGTCGTGTTCATCTTCATCATTATCATCATCGTCGTCGTCGTCGTCATCATCATCATTATTATCATCATCATCATCATTATTTTTGTGTGTACTCGAGGAGATTCCCCAAGTTGTTGGTATATATTTTAGCAGACCAACAATCACCAACGTTGTTGGATATATTTTAGCAGACCAACATATCACCACGTTGTTGGGTATATATTTTAGCAGACCAACATATCACCAAAGTTGTTGGGTATATATTTTAGCAGACCAACATATCACCACGTTGTTGGTATATATTTTAGCAGACCAACATATCACCACGTTGTTGGGTATATATTTTAGCAGACCAACATATCACCAAGTTGTTGGGTATATATTTTAGCAGACCAACAATCACCACGTTGTTGGGTATATATTTTAGCAGACCAACATATCATCACGTTGTTGGGTATATATTTTAGCAGACCAACATATCACCAAGTTGTTGGGTATATTTTAGCAGACCAACATATCACCAAGTTGTTGGGTATATATTTTAGCAGACCAACACATCACCAAGTTGTTGGGTATATATTTTAGCAGACCAACATATCACCAAGTTGTTGGGTATATTTTTAGCAGACCAACATATCACCACGTTGTTGGGTATATATTTTAGCAGACCAACACATCACCAAGTTGTTGGGTATATATTTTAGCAGACCAACACATCACCACATTGTTGGGTATATATTTTAGCAGACCAACAATCACCACGTTGTTGGGTATATATTTTAGCAGACCAACACATCACCACATTTGTTGGGTATATATTTTAGCAGACCAACACATCACCACATTGTTGGGTATATATTTTAGCAGACCAACACATCACCAAGTTGTTGGGTATATATTTTAGCAGACCAACACATCACCAAGTTGTTTGGTATATTTTAGCAGACCAACACATCACCAAGTTGTTGGTATATTTTAGCAGACCAACACATCACCAAGTTGTTGGGTATATATTTTAGCAGACCAACATATCACCAAGTTGTTGGGTATATATTTTAGCAGACCAACACATCACCAAGTTGTTGGGTATATATTTTAGCAGACCAACATATCACCAAGTTGTTGGGTATATATTTTAGCAGACCAACATATCACCAAGTTGTTGGGTATATATTTTAGCAGACCAACATATCACCAAGTTGTTGGGTATATATTTTTAGCAGACCAACACATCACCAAGTTGTTGGGTATATATTTTAGCAGACCAACACATCACCAAGTTGTTGGGTATATATTTTAGCAGACCAACACATCACCAAGTTGTTGGGTATATATTTTAGCAGACCAACAATCACCAAGTTGTTGGGTATATATTTTAGCAGACCAACACATCACCAAGTTGTTGGGTATATATTTTAGCAGACCAACACATCACCAAGTTGTTGGGTATATATTTTAGCAGACCAACAATCACCAAGTTGTTGGGTATATTTTTAGCAGACCAACATCATCACCAGTTGTTGGGTTATATTTTAGCAGACCAACACATCACTCGTTGTTGGGTATATATTTTAGCAGACCAACATCATCACCAGTTGTTGGTATATATTTTTAGCAGACCAACTCATCACCAAGTTGTTGGGTATATATTTTAGCAGACCAACATCATCACCAAGTTGTTGGGTATATATTTTAGCAGACCAACCATCACCAAGTTGTTGGGTATATATTTTAGCAGACCAACATCATCACCAAGTTGTTGGGTATATATTTTAGCAGACCAACAATCACCATTTGTTGGTTATATATTTTAGCAGACCAACTATCACCAAGTTGTTGGGTATATATTTTAGCAGACCAACATATCACCAAGTTGTTGGGTATATATTTTAGCAGACCAACAATCACCACGTTGTTGGTATATATTTTAGCAGACCAACATATCACCAATTTGGTATACTATTTACAGACCAACATATCACCAATTGTTGTTTTTCGAGTAATCATTTTTATTCAGCCAACATATCACCACTATTTGGTAGATATATTTAGCAGACCACATTCACCAAGTTGTTGGGTTATATTTTAGCAGACCAACATATCTTGTACGTTTATTGCGACACGTTCTCTTGTTCATAAAGACAGATTTATGTCTTCTCATCTGTATACACAGAACTTTAACACGCCTCTCGTTTCCTTTTCTGTTCTCTGTCTCTCTGTCTCTCTCTCTCTCTCTCTCTCCTCCTCTCTCTCTCTCTTCCCTGTCTGTCTCTCTCTCTCTCTCTCTCTCTCTCTCTCTCTCTCTTTCTCCTCCTCTCACTCTTTCCTCTTCTCTCTCTCTTCTCGCTCTCTCTGTCTCTCTCTCTCTCTCTCTCTCTCTTTCTCGCTCTCTCCCTCTTTCCCCTTCAATCTCTCTCTTTCTCTCTCTCTCTTACTTGCTCTCTCCCTCTTTCCCCTTCAATCTCTCTCTCTCTCTCTAGCTGTCTCTCTCTCCCCTTCTCTCTCTCTCTCTCTCTCTCTCTCTCTAGCTGTCTCTCTCCCTTTTCTCCTCTCTCTCTCTGTCTGTCTGTCTGTCTTTCTCTCTCTCTCTCCCTCTCTCTCTCTCTCTCTCTCTCTCTCACACACACACACACACACACACACACACACACACACACACACACACACACACACACAACACGGCATACCACAGGACAGTTATCTTGTTCAGCCTGTCTACTGTGGAATTTCAATTTCTGTTTCTGGTTGGTTTCAGTTTCTTGAAACAGGACGGACAAACCGTGTTGACGCTGTTCCATCCATTTTACACAAAAAATTATCACACAGAAAATCCAGACTTTGTACTTGTTAATGTCACCGTCACCCTCAGTGGAGAGGCTTACGCTGAAATACTCATTCATATTCATGTTCATGTTCATATTCATGTTCATATACGAATTCATGTTTAGATTCATTTCTATTGTCACAGTAGATTTACCATGTGACACTTGAGTTGCTCTTCCCCTTGAGAGTGCGTCGCCATAGTGCAGCGCCACCCTACCATTTTTTAACCAAGACTTCAGAAAGGCAGAAAGGCTGATTGGCTTTCAAAGGGAAGGGACTTGGGAAATCAGCCGTGAAACTTGACGTGTGGTGAGGAGAACAGTAACGCTCTTTCCCTCTCTGTCTTTCTCTCTGTCTCTCTTTCTCTCTCTGTCTGTCTGTCTGTCTCTCTCTTTCTCTCTCTGTCTGTCTCTTTCTTTCTTTCTCTCTTTCTCTGTCTGTCTTTCTCTTTCTGTCTCTTTCTGTCTTTGTCTTTCTCTGTCTGTCTGTCTCTCTCCTTTTTTCTCTCTTCTCTGTCTGTCTGTCTCTCTCGCTCTCTCTTTCTCTGTCTGTCTGTCTCTCTCTCTTTCTTCTCTCTTTCTCTGTCTGTCTCTCTTTCTGTCTCTTTCTGTGTCTCTTTGTCTGTCTGTCCTCTCTCTTTCTGTCTGTCTCTTTCTGTCTTTGTCTTTCTCTCCTCTCTCTCTCTCCTCTCTCTCTCTCTCTCTCTCTCTCTCTTCGGCCAATCACAGACAGACGGACAGACACTGACACACAGACTCGCACATATGTCTTTCCCTTTTTATACAAAACGAGAAATTGATAACAGAATTGAATTCGGAAAGAGTGATGGTGGAGGCAAAGAAAGAAGCAAGCAAGTGCACGCGCGCGCCCACACACACACAACACACACACACACACACACACACACACACACACAAACACACACACACCACACACACACACACACACACACAAACACACACACACACACACACACACAACACACACACACACACCACACACACATATATACAAACACATACACACATAACAACACACACAAATAAATAAAATAAATGTACACACACAACACAACACAACACACAACACACACACGTTTACGCCTACACACACACTTACACATATGCACACTCTTACACATACACACTCACTCGCACGCACGCACGCACGCACCACACACACACACACACACACACACACACACACACGCATGCACGCACGACGTTCACACACGCACACACCACACACACACACCACACATACACGCCAACATACACACACACACATAATTATATATATATATATATATATAATATATATATATATGATGTTATATGTGTGTGATATATTGTGTGTGTGTGTATAGAGAAGAGACAGACAGACAGACAGAGAAGACAGAGAGAGACAGACAACCAGAGAGAGACAGGCAGAGACAGACAGACAGAGACACAGAGAAGAAGACAGTCAACACAGAGAGAGACAGACAGACAGACAGAGAAGACAACAGAGAAGAGAGCAGAGACACAGACAGACAGACAGAGAGACAGAGACACAGAGAGAGATACAAGTAGAGAAAAGCTTTCTTGAGCTCCTGACAAGTCACTTAAAACATTTGATACACTTGGCAAGCGTTTGGGGGGATTTCAGTACTTGTAAAATGCTGAAAGAGGTTATTTCACATTTCTCTCTCTCTCTGTTTGTCTCTATCTCTGTCTGTCTATCTGTCTCTCTCTCTCTCCCTCTCTCTCTGTCTCTCTCTCTCTTTCTCTTCTCCTCTCTGTCTTTCTCTCCCCCCCTCTCTCTGTCTGTTTCTGTGTGCGTGTGTCTCTCTGTCCCTCTCTCTATCTCTCTGTCTGTCTCTCTCTCTCTCTGTCCCTCTCTCTATCTCTCTGTCTGTCTCTCTCTCTGTCTCTCTCTCTATCTCTCTGTCCCTCTCTCTATCTCTCTGTCTGTCTCTCTGTCCCTCTCTCTATCTCTCTCTCTCTCTGTCCCTCTCTCTGTCTCTCTGTCCCTCGCTCTGTCTCCTCTCTCTCTCTCTCTCTCCGTGTGTTTCTGTCTGTCTCTCTCTTTGTCTTTCTGTTTGTCTTTCTGTCTGTCTGTTCCTCTCTATTCTTTCTGTCCCTCTGTTCTTCTCTCTGTCTCTGTCTGTCTCTCTCTCTCTCTCTCTCTCTCTCTCTCTCTCTCTCTCTCATGAACCAAGAGAGGATGAAGTTCATTCTTTCTAGAAAGCCCGTTTATCATCATGGATTATTGTAACGAAATGTTATCGACGTGACAACCGTGTTTGTTTGTTTTTATTATGTTTATTACTGGCATTTTCAGCCAAGAGAAATGACAGTAATTTATTCAATGTTAAATTTGGGGGAGCATTCACTGTAATGATGATGATATGATGATGATGATGATGATGATGATGATGATGATGATGATGAATGATAGATGATGATGACGAATAATGATGATGACGATGATAATGAGAATGACATTGTGATGTTCCTTCTCCTTCCTTCATACAGGTTGTCATATACATGAGTGAAACTCTCCCCCTTTCTCTCTCTGTCTGTCTGTCTTCTGTCTCTGTCTGTCTGTCTGTGTCTGTCTGCTCTCGCTCTTCTCTCTCTCTGTCTCTGCCTGCCTGTCTGTCAGTCTGTCTCTCTCTCTTTGTTTCTGTCTCTCTGTCTCTCTCTCTCTCTCTTCTCTGTCTCTGTCTCTCTCTCTCTCTGTGTTTCTTTGTCTCTGTTTCTTCTCTGTCTGTCTGTCTGTCTCCTCGCTCTTCTCTCTCCTCCTGTGTCTGTCTGTCTCTGCCTGCCTGTCTCTCTGTCTGTTTCTGTCTCTCACTCTCCTCTCTCTCTCTCTTCTCTGTCTGTCTCTGTCTCTCTCTCTGTCTCTTTGTGTCTCTTCTCTGTCTGTCTGTCTCTCTCTCTCGCTGTCTCCTTCTCTCTCTCTCTCTTTCTCTCTCTCTCTGTCTCTCCTCTCTCTCTCTCTCTTTTCTCTGTCTCTCTCTGTGTCTCTCTTCTCTGTCTCTCTCTTCTCTGTCTGTTTCTCTCTTCTCTGTCTGTCTCTCTCTCTCCCTCTCTCTCTATCTCTCTGTCTATCTATCTATCTATATATCTATCTATCTTCCTGAGTTGTACTTATTACTGTAAACAAATGTCGTGTGTATAGAATAGCAACGGCAAGTTTGAAAAATGCTTCTAGCCAATAACCTTTACCGTTGGAAAATAAAGCATGATTGTCATTGTCATTCTTCTCTCTCTCTCTCTCTCCTCCTCCTCTCTCTCCTCTCTCTCCTCTCTCCTCTGTCTGTCTCTGTCTGTCTCTCTCTCTCTGTGTCTCTCTCTGTTTCTCTCTCTCTGTCTCTCTGTTTCTGTCTCTTTCTCTCTGTCTTTCTCTCTGTCTCTCTCTCTCTCTGTCTCTGTCTCGCTCTCTCTCACTCTCTGTCTCGGTCTCTCTCTCTCTCTCTCTCTCCATCTCGTCTCTCTCTCTGCTCTCTCTCTCTCTCTCTCTCTCCTCTCTCTCCTCTCTTGGACATTCCAGTTTTGCATCACTTTGATGTTCTTGCTGTAATAGTGTACTTGTGTTGGTGTGGTACTGTCTGTGGCGAGGCTGAATTTGAGATAAGCGTTTTATTGCTTATGCCACTGCACTGGAAAATTATAGCAAATTAAATCCCCATCCCCCCCCCCCCCCACTCCATTTTCTGCGCCATCTTAATGCTGCAGAAGCTGACACATTTTTTACAACGCGACAATGATGATGGTGATGATGATGATGATGAGATGATGGTCATGATGATGATCATGATGATGATCATGATGCTATGGAGTTCTGTCTAGGATTGAGACTGCGTGACAGAATGTACTCTACGTTTACTATCATAATATATCCTGGTGTCAACCAGGCCTGAAAGATACAGACGCCTGCGGTGTTGGTCAGACGATTTGAGCAACACCTCAATGATGCATTGGTGAAGTGGTGTAGCACTCAGCGACATTCACCCACTCATGGCCGTGACAGTTATTCCATATCATATATCGATATCTCATGGTCAGTTATCCATATCATATATCGATATCTCATGGTCAGTTATTCCATATCATATATCGACATCTCATGTTCAGTTATTCCATATCATATATCGAATCTCATGGTCAGTTATTCCATATCATATATCGACATCTCATGGTCAGTCATTCCATATCATATATCGATATCTCATGGTCAGTTATTCCATATCATATATCGATATCTCATGGTCAGTCATTCCATATCATATATCGATATCTCATGGTCAGTCATTCCATATCATATATCGATATCTCATGGTCAGTTATTCCATATCATATATCGATATCTCACACGTGGCTTGCTGACAAACGTCTCCAGGCTTTATCGTGAGCTAGCAATTCATATTTCTACACTAAAATGTAAATACGGAGTTTAAACAGTCATCGTCATCGTCATCGTCATCGTCATCGTCATGTGCCGTGCCGCTCACAGTACACAGTTCGAGCCAAATATCTGGTTTGGTCACAGGGTTTGGGTAAATACTTGACTCGACAATCAGTGTACAGGTGGCCAAAACCCATCTTGCCATCTACGTGGTTATCGTTACTGTGCAAGAGACTCGACTGTGTGGTCCCAGTCTTCCCAACGAGTACATAGCACGCTCAACTCTGGGTAGGAGTGAGGTCATCATCATCATCATCATCAGGTGCCCTACCGCATGGCGTTGGCGACCATGGACTTCCAACCATCTCTATCTCTCGTTGCCCCCAGCATCTCCCCCACCCTCCTCATCCCCAGCCACTCTGCAAGTCCGTCCAGCATTTTCTCTCTGGTCTACCTGGTGCTCTCTTTCCCTCCAGCTTTCCCGTTGTGACCAGGTGCTCCAAATCCCCCTTCCTCATAAAATGGCCTATAAATGTTGCTTGTCTTTTCCTAATCTTCCTTATGAGTGATCTACTTGTGTCTGCCTCTCTTGTCCGTGGTTTTCCTGGGGAAAACTACGATGGTGGTTTCCCCTTGCCTTCCATCGGTTTTTTTTTTTTTTTTAGGGTTAACTCCCTTAGCCTTACTCTCTCCCGAGATGTCCACAAGGCAGTGGAGCTATTTACCCATAGCTTGGGGATCTGGTTCGTGGGCACCAGGGAGGAGTGAGGTGGAACCGAAAAATCCCACAGTGATTTTTGAAAGTACTGATGGGGATTCGAACTTACAGCCTTCCAGTTGGTATACGTCGCGCTGACTACTATACACCATGGCGTGGCGACTGGTTATAGCAAATAAATTTGTTCTTGGTTTTGTTTTCTCTCTCTCTCTCTTTCT
>CM060315.1:91924755-91942255 GCA_030674185.1 Monoplex corrugatus
CTCTGTCTCTCTCTGTCTCTCACACCTCTTCCTCTGTCTCTTTCCCTATCTGTCCATCTTTCTTTCTCTCCCTCTCCCTCCACGCTCTCTCTACCACCCACCATCTATACCTTAAAACCTACATAACGTGTTTTGCATTTCCAGTATCTTCATGTCTTCACTCTGTTTCAAACGGGGCTCTGGCCTTTTTGAATGAATTTCTGATTCTGTCTTTGCTTCTTGCTATCTGACTTTTTTGTTGTTGTTGTTGTTGTTGTCTTTCTCTCTGTCTGTCTGTCTATCTGTCCTTTCTCTCTCTCTCTCTCTCTCTCTCTCTCTCTATCTCTCTCTCTCTCTTTCTTTCTGTCTGTCTATCTTCCTTTCTTTCTTCTTTTTCTGTCTCTCTCTATCTATCCCCTCTCTCTCTTCTTTCTGTCTGTCTTCTGTCTCTCTCTCTCTTTCTTTCTTTCTTTCTGTCTGTCTCTCTCTATCTATCTGTCTCTCTCTGTCTCCGTCTGTCTCTGTCTGTCTCTCTCTCTCTCTTCTCGCTCTCTCTCTCTCTCTCTCTCTCTCTGTCTGTCCTGTCTCTCTCTCTCTGTCCTCTCTCTCTGTTCTGTCTCTGTCTCTCTCTCTGTCTCTCTCTCTGTCTCTGTCTCTGTCTCTCTCTTTCTTCTCTCTGTCTCTCTCTTTCTCTCTCTCTGTCTCTCTCTCTCTCTCCTTCTCTGTCTCTCTTGTTTGTCTCTCTTTTGTCCTCTGTCTCTGTCTCTGTCTCTCTGTTCTGTCTCTCTTCTATCTCTCCTCCTCCTGTCTTCTCTCTCGTCTCTCTCTCTCTGCTCTGTTCTCTCTTCTCGTCTCTCTCTCTCTCCCTCTCTCTTCTCTCTCTCTCTCTCTCCTCTCTCTCTCTCCTCCAAGGACGAGGATAGAAGGAGAGAAAATCCCTGTAATACAAAGTAAAGTAAGTAGGCCACTTGTGGCGAGTACATGTAAATGGTTAAAAGCCAGCAGGCGCTGGTACGCTAAGTGTCTTAATACCCAAACGCCACCAAAGGGGCGGGAATCTTCCCAATGTATTTCCTGCCGGCGAAGCAAAGAACTGGCTGGGAACTCTGTCGGCACTCTGCAGATGTCTTTTGCTGGAGTGTGCATGCACTGTTTTGGGAAGAAGAAGGAAAAAAGAAGAAGAAAATGAATGAAAACGGACGCAAAAACAAAACATGTGAAAGAGACCAGTCGCCGTGGAGTAGTGGTTAGTCCAACAGAATACCAGCTGGACGGTTGTAGGTTCGAATTCTTTTCAGTCCTTTCAAAAATCATTGTGGGAATTTTCGGCCCCAAACTACTTTTTTTTTTTTTTTTTTTTTTTTTTTTTGGTCCGATTTTTCGTTCCACCTGAATGGCTGCAGAAGCTGGAACAGTTTTTACAATGATATGATGATGATCATCATGATTCTGTGAAGTTCCATCTAGGACTGAAACAGCGTGACAGAGCTGTACTCTATGCTTACTATCATAATATATCCTGGCGGCATTAACCAGGCCCGAGAGATACAGACACCTGTGGTGTTGACCAGGAGATTGTGAGCAACATTGTCAGTGACACATCCACGAAGTGGATGAGACTCGACTGTGTGGTCCCAGTCTTCCCAGTGAGTCCACAGCTCGCCCAGCTGTGGGCAGAGCCGGCTGGGGCTGAAGAATCCCACACTGGTTTTGATAAGACTGATGGGGATTTGAACCTTGATCTTCTAATTGGTAGTCCGTTGTGCGCACGCGCGCGCGCACACACATACACACACACACACCACACACACACACACACACGGACACTTACACTCACACACGCACACACAAGACACACAGACACAGACACACGCACACACACAGACACACACACACAGACGCACACGCACACACACACATAGACACACACACACACACCATAGACACCACACATATACACATACACACACAAAAAAAAAAAAGCTCAACCACACACAAAACACACACACACACACTCTCTCTCTCTCTCTCTCTCTCTCACGCACACACCGCCCGCGCGTATACACATACCATATACACACACACACGCATACACACCACACACACACACACACACAACACACACACACACACACACACACACACACACACACGAATACACACACAACACACACACACACACACACACACACACACACAACACAACACACACACACGTACGCATACATACACTTTGTGTGGGTGCGCGTTTCTTTATGTTCGTTACCATCGTTAGAAAAGGGAAACAACCCTGCTTTTCTGCTCTAGAGGACCGTGACACGTACCTGCGTTTACTCTACTTTTCCTGAAGAGGCCTGACGAGGGAAACATCGCTGTAATTAGCCAGACAACGTGTGTGACGCCTGCAAAACCCACAGCTTGGCTCAGGTTCTCCAGCTCACCCACCTCATTTTCTCCACTCCCTATTTTACCCCTCTATCTTCCCCCCCCCCACACCCCACACCCACCCATTTCTGCTACCCCCCCTCCTCCCCTTCTTTCTCCGTTCCCGTCATCAAGGATGGAAAGAATATAGTGAGCACTGTCCTTGGTTGTGTTGTTTTTCTACTGATTTTGTTGTTGTTGTTGTTGTATTTGTGGGCAGCCGAGATGTGGTTTCTAAGAAGAATGTTGAGAGTTCCATGGACTGCAAAGAAAACAAACGAGACAGTCTTGATGGAGGCAGACACAAGTAGATCACTCATAAGGAAGATTAGGAAAAGACAGGCAACATTTATAGGCCATTTTTATGAGGAAGGGGGATTTGGAGCACCTGGTCACAACGGGAAAGCTGGAGGGAAAGAGAGCAGCGGGTAGACCCAGGGAGAAAATGCTGGACGGACTTGCAGAGTGGCTGGGGACGAGGAGGGTGGGGGGGAGATGATAGGGGCAACGAGAGATAGAGACAGATCGCCAACGCCATGCGGCAGGGCACCTGATGATGATGTATTTGTGGTTCGTTATTTGTTGTCTTAAGTTTACGCTTGACCAGACCACCACCACCACCCACCCCCATGGGGATGCCGGGGGCTCTTTCAGTATAAACAGTATCCCCACCTTCTGGACATTCTGTGCTAGACATTTCCTCTTTTCTGTCACTCTCTTTGTTTCTGCCTTGTTCCTTTGTTTTCTGTCATTTCTTCCTATCATTGTCTGCCTTGCTGGTCCATTCACCTGTGTGTGTTTGATAAAGTCTTACGTACTTTCTCTTAGGATTGATAATTGGGTACATGTATTAAGTGCATTTTTGGCTCTAGGGAAATGAGATATGCGGAAACGATTTTAGGTAATTTTGGTTCGTTTTTATGTTTTAGTGTCCTTAGTTTTGTTTAAATTTGTATTCAGGTATTTTTTTTATATATCCCCCGTGTGATAAATTAGACGGAGGGGCATTTCCTTACATTATGTGCGCGAATGCATTGACATGTGTGTTTAATTTTTTCTTTTTTTTCCTTGTTGAAGTAGTATGTTTTGAAACGTGTTATAGTCCTGATATGGCCCTAGGCAGTCGGCTGGGCCATAAACAAACATAACAGTAACAGTTCTAGACCAAGACCAGTTGGCTGAAAATTTTGCGCCTGTTCCGTATTGTTATGTGAACTACGTGTTCTGATTCTGTTTTCGTATTTTTTCTTTTTCTTTTTTCTTTTTCTATTTTATTGTGTGTGTGTCTCTGTGTGTGTGTGTGTGGTGGTGTGTGTGTGTGTGTGTGTGTGTGTGTGTGTGTGTGTGTGTGTGTGTGGTGTGTGTGTGTTTTGTTTTGTTTTTTGTTTCTTTTGGAGGGGGATTTTGTTGTTGTTTGGAGATTTTTTGGGTTTTTTTTTTTCTTGGTTTTTGGTCTTTATGTCCGTTTCAACCGTTGTAAAGGGAAACCAGCCAAGCTTTCCTTTTCTTAGGGGGCTGTGACAGCGTACCTGCGTTTACTCTAAACGTTGTCTTGAGGAAGCCAGACAGGCAGAAACGTTTCTCTAATTAGCCAGACAGATTCTGTGACGCCCGCAAAACCCACAGGTTTGGCGCGCGCTCGCCATCTTGCCCACCATCCCGCTTCCCACCCTCTCCACCTTTTCCTACACCCCCATCCCCCCACCGCCACAATCCGCTCCCCTCCACCCACCCCTACCCCACTCTTTTCATTTAAACGAAAGGTGGAAAGAATTGTGTCCGCTGCATGCGTGCGTCTAACGTTGTCGTTTACGTGATATCACGTCTGCTGTTTCAACGGGGAAACTGGGTTGGGGGAAGGGGAGGGAGTGGGGGGGAGTGCAGACTAGAGAGGGGTGGGTGGGGGGGGTGTCTTTTCAAACGATGTTCATCTTCACCACCTCAATCCACACCACAGACATCTAAGATGTATCTTAGATGTCTGTGATCCACACTCGCCATGGCTGTCTTTTCTCCAGGTGAGAGCTCGAAACACTCGCTTTTCATGCCGTTGACCAGGAAATGAGGCAGACAAATGGCAAAGACAAGGTAGACAAATGGCAAAGACAAGGCAGACAAATGGCAAAGACAAGGCAGACAAAGTGGCACAGAAAAGGCTGACATAATGGCAAAGACAAGGCAGACAACTGGCAAAGACAAGGCAGACAAAATGGCAAAGAAAAGGCAGACAAAATGGCAAAGGAAAGGCAGACAAAATGGCACAGAAAGGCAAACAAAGGGGAAAAACAGGCAGACAAAATGGCAAAGAAAAGGCAGACAAAATGGCAAACAAAAGGCAGACAAAATGGCAAGCAAAAGGCAGACAAAATGGCAATCAACAGGCAGACAAAATGACAAACAAAAGGCAGACAAAATGGCAAACAAAAGGCAGACAAAATGGCAAAGAACAGGCAGACAAAATGGCAAACAAAATGCAGACAGAATGGTAAACAAAAAGGCAGACAAAATGGCAAAGAACAGGCAGACAAAATGGCAAACAAAAGGCAGACAAAATGACAAACAACAGGCAGACAAAATGACAAACAACAGGCAGACAAAATGACAAACAACAGGCAGACAAAATAGCAAAGAAAAGGCAGACAAAATGGCAAAGAACAGGCAGACAAAATGGCAAAAAAAGGCAGACAAAATGGCAAACAAAAGGCAGACAAAATGGCAAGCAAAAGGCAGACAAAAGGCAAAGAAAAGGCAGACAAAATGGCAAGCAAAAGGCAGACAAAATGGCAAAAAAAGGCAGACAAAATGGCACAAAAGGCAGACAAAAGGCAAAAAAGGCAGACAAAATGACAAACAAAAGGCAGACAAATGGCAACAAAAGGCAGACAAAATGGCAACAAAGCAACAAAGGCAGCAAAGGCAGACAAATGGCAAACAAAAGGCAGACAAATGCAAACAAAAGGCAGACAAAATGGCAAACAAAAGGCAGACAAATGGCAAACAAAAGGCAGACAAAAGCAACAAAGGCAGACAAAGACAAAACAAGGCAGACAAAATGGCAACAAAAGCAACAAAATGGGAACAAAAGGCAAAAAAGCAGCAAAAGCAACAAAAGGCAACAAAAGGCAACAAAAGCAAACAAAAGGCAACAAAAGGCACAAAGGCAACAAAATGGCAAACAAAAGGCAGAAAAGGCAACAAAAGGGACAAAAGCAAACAAAGGCAGACAAAAGGCAAACAAAGCAGACAAAGCAAACAAAGGCAGACAAAAGGCAAACAAAAGACAAACAAAAGGGAACAAAAGGCAAAAAGACAAAAGGCAAACAAAGGCAGACAAAGGCAAACAGGCAAGAACAAAGGCAGACAAAAGGCAAACAACAGGCAAACAAAGCAACAAAGGCAAACAACAGGCAGACAAAATGACAAACAAAAGGCAGACAAAAGGCAAACAAAAGGCAGACAAAAGGCAAACAACAGGCAGACAAAATGCAAACAAAGCAGACAAAGGCAAACAAAAGGCAGAAAAAGCAAACAACAGGCAGACAAAAGCAAACAACAGGCAGACAAAATGGCAAACAACAGGCAACAAAAGGCAAAAACAGGCAGACAAAATGGCAAACAAAAGGCAGACAAAATGGCAAACAAAAGGCAGACAAAAGGCAAAAAAGGCAGACAAAATGGCAAAAAAAGGCAGACAAAATGGCAAACAAAGGCAGACAAAATGGCAAAAAAGGCAGACAAAATGCAACAAAAGGCAGACAAAATGGCAAAGACAAAGGCAGACAAAATGGCAAACAAAAGGCAGACAAAATGGCAACAAAAGGCAGACAAATGGCAACAAAAGGCAGACAAAATGGCAACAAGAGACAAAGGCAAAACAAAATGGCAAAAAAGGCAGACAAAATGGCAACAAAGGCAGACAAAATGGCAAAGACAAAGGCAACAAAAGGCAAAAAAAGGCAGACAAAATGGCAAAAAAGGCAGACAAAATGGCAAAAAAGGCAGACAAGCAACAAAGGCAGCAAAGGGAAACAAAGGCAGACAAAAGGCAAAAAAGCAGACAAAAGGGCAAAGCAAAAGCAGACAAAGGCAAAAAAAGGCAGACAAAAGGCAACAAAGCAACAAAGGCAAACAAAAGACAAACAAAAGGCAGACAAAAGGCAAACAAAAGGCAGACAAAAGGCAAACAAAGGCAGACAAAAGGCAAACAAAAGCAGACAAAGGCAACAAAGCAGACAAAAGGCACAAAAAAGGCAAAAAAGCAGACAAAGCAAACAAAGGCAACAACAGCAGACAAAAGGCAAACAACAAGGCCAAGGACAAAAGGCAAACAAAAGGCAGACAAAAGGCAAACAAAAGGCAGACAAAAGGCAACAAAGGCAACAAAAGGCAAACAAAGGCAACAAAAGGCAAACAAAAGGCAAACAAACAGGCAAAGCAAACAGGCAGACAAAAGGCAAACAAAGGCAGACAAAAGGCAAACAACAAAGGCAGACAAAAGGCAAAAACAGCAGACAAAAGGCAAAAAACAGGCAGACAAACAGCAAAGCAAACAAGGCAGACAAAAGCAAACAACAGGCAGACAAAGGCAACAAAGGCAGACAAAAGGCAAACAAACAGGCAGACAAAAGGCAAACAAAGGCAGACAAAAGGCAGAACAAAAGCAAACAAAAGGCAACAAAAGGCAACAAGAAACAAAAGCAAACAAAAGGCAGACAAAAAGGCAAACAAAGGCAACAAAAGGCAAACAAAAGCAGACAAAAGGCACAACACAGGCAGACAAAAGCAGAAACACAAAAGGCAGACAAAAGGCAAACAAAAGGCAGACAAAAGGCAAACAACAGGCAGACAAAAGGCAGACAAAATACAAACAAAATACAAACAAAAGGCAAACAACAGGCAGACAAAATACAAACAAAATACAAACAACAGGCAGACAAAATACAAACAAAATACAAACAAAAGGCAGACAAAATACAAACAAAATACAAACAACAGGCAGACAAAATACAAACAAAATACAAACAACAGGCAGACAAAATACAAACAAAATACAAACAACAGGCAGACAAAATACAAACAAAATACAAACAACAGGCAGACAAAATACAAACAAAATACAAACAACAGGCAGACAAAATACAAACAAAATACAAACAACAGACAGACAAAATACAAACAAAATACAAACAACAGGCAGACAACAGGCAGACAAAATACAAACAAAATACAAACAACAGGCAGACAAAAGGCAGACAAAATACAAACAAAATACAAACAAAAGGCAGACAACAGGCAGACAACAGGCAGACAAAATACAAACAAAATACAAACAAAAGGCAGACAAAATACAAACAAAATACAAACAAAAGGCAGACAAAATACAAACAAAATACAAACAAAAGGCAGACAACAGGCAGACAAAATACAAACAAAATACAAACAAAATACAAACAAAATACAAACAAAATACAAACAAAATACAAACAAAAGGCAGACAAAATACAAACAAAATACAAACAAAAGGCAAACAAAATGGCAGACAAAATGGCAGACAAAAGGCAAACAAAAGGCAAACAAAATGGCAGACAAAAGGCAAACAAAAGGCAAACAAAATGGCAGACAAAATGGCAGACAAAAGGCAAACAAAAGGCAGACAAAATGGCAGACAAAAAGGCAGACAAAATGTGAGGGATGAAGCTAAGATCGGTTGGGGGGCGGGGGGTGGGGGGCGGAGGAGAGATAGAAGACCAAATGTGTATTGACAGCAATAATGCAAGTCAGCATCTCTCTCTCTCTCTCTCTCTCTCTCTCTCTCTCTCTCTCTGTCTTTCTGTGTCTTTCTCTATCTCTGTCTGTCGTGTCTGTGTATCTCTCTCTCCCTCTCTCTCTCTCTCTCCCTCCCTCCCTCTCTCTCTCTCTCTCTCTCTCCCTTTCTCTCTCTCTTTCTGTCTCTCTCTGTCTGTGTGTGTCTCTTTCTCTGTCTCTCTCTCTCCTCTCTTGTCTCTCTCTCTCTCTCTCTCTCTCTCTCCCTCCCTCTCGCCCCTCTCTCTCTATTTCACTCTCTCTGTATGTCTCTGTGTCTCTCCCTTTCTCTCTCTCTCTCTCTTTCTCTCTCTCCTCTCTCTCTCTCTGTCTCTCTCCCCTCTCTCTCTCCCCTCTCTCTCTCCTCCTCTCTCTCCCCTCTCTCTCCCTCTCTCTCTGTATCTCTCTCTTTCTCTCTCTTTCTCTGTCTGCCTCTCTCTCTTTCTTCCTCTCTCTCTGTATCTCTCTGTATCTCTCTCTTTCTCTGTCTGCCTCTCTCTTTCTTCCTCTCTCTCTGTATCTCTCTCTTTCTATGTCTGCCTCTCTCTCTCTCTCTCTCCCTCTCTCTCTCTCTGTCTCTCTCTCTTTGTCTCTGTCTCTGTCTCTCTCTGTCTCTCTCTTTCTCTCTCTGTCTCTTACTCTCACTCACTCACTCTCTCTCTCTCTCTCTTCTCTCTCTCTCTCACACATATATATGTTGCATAAATATCATCATCATCATCATTATCATGTTCCCTGCTGCATGGCGTTGGCGATCACGGCCCTCAACACGAATCTATGCACTCTCTGTCTTCAGCCACTCTGCAAGTCCGTCCAATATTTTCTCCCTGGGTCTGCTAGGTTTTCTCTTTCCCTCCAGCTTTCCTGTTGTGACCAGGTGCTCTAATTCCCCTTTCCTCATAAAATTGTCTTATAAATTTTGCCTGTCTTTTCTTAATATTCTGTATTGATGATTGCTTGTCTTTTCTTAATATTCTGTATTTAATGATCTTCTTGTGTCTGCCTCTTTCAAGACTCGCTTGTTTTCTTGCTGTCCGTGGAACTCTCAACATTCTTCCTAAAAACCACATTTCAGTTGCCTCAATTTTGTTCTGACTTTGCGTGTTGACTGTCCACGCCTGACGACCGTACAACAGTACTGGTTCTATGACAACATACAAGAACTCTGTTCCTGATGTTAATTGATAGGCATTTGCTGGTAAGAATGCTTTTCATCTTCTTGAATGCTGTTTTGGCTTGGCCGATTCTGCTGGCTATTTCTGGTGTGTATCTGCTGTCGTCTGCCGTGTGCATCTGCCGTCTGGTGAGACGACCGTTCCAGTTATTTAAATCTTATCAACACACAATCACACAGACCACACCACACAACACCACCACCCACACCACACACACTCACACTCCACATTCACATCACTCACAAATGTATGTGTTTATATATGTAGACTAATATATACTTATCTATAATCATACATAAACTGTATATATATTATATTTATATAGGTAGTAAGATGTTTATTATGAATGATGTATGTATAAGAGAGGCGAGTGTGTTGTGTGTCATGTGTGTTGCTGTGTGTCAGTGCGTGTGTGGTGTGTCAGATGTGTGAAGCGTGCCTGTACCCTTCTCCAACTCACACACACACTCACACTCACACTCACCACACAATATATGTGTTTGTGTATATATATATATAGGTAGATAGATGTTTATATATGAATGATGGATGCATGTATGAGAGAGGGGGTGAGGTGTGTGTGTCTGTGTGTGATGTGTGTCTGTACCCTTCTCCGCACACACACACATCACACACACACACACAAAGGACACACACACACTCACGAACACACACAACACATCACATCACTACACACAACACACACTACACCACTCTCACACACACACATACACACACACACACACAACACACACACACACACACACACACACACACACACACAGTGTGGAGAAAGCGTACTGTTCCAGCCCCTATCTCCCCGACACACAGGCGCCTGAAAAAGAGTGTAACATCACAAACACGACCATAAAATGACAGCTCCGCCTGAGGCCGACAGAACAAAAGGCAAACACAAAGGCAGACAAGCCACAAAAGCCAACCCCCAGGCAGACAAAGGCCAAACAAAATGCAAACACGGAGACAAAAGGCAAAAAAAGGCAGACAAAGGCAAACAACAGGCAACAAAAGGCAAACAAAAGGCAGACAAAAGGCAGACAAAAGGCAAACAAAAGGCAGACAAAAGGCAAACAAAAGGCAAACAAAGGCAGACAAAAGGCAAAAAAGGCAGACAAAAGGCAAACAACAGGCAGACAAAAGGCAAACAAAAGGCAGACAAAAGGCAAAAAAAGGCAGACAAAAGGCAAACAACAGGCAAACAAAAGGCAAACAAAAGGCAAACAAAAGGCAAAAAAGGCAGACAAAAGGCAAACAAAAGGCAACAAAATGCAAACAACAGGCAGACAAAAGGCAAAAAAAGGCAGACAAAAGGCAAACAACAGGCAAACAAAAGGCAAACAAAAGGCAAACAAAAGGCAAACAACAGGCAGACAAAAGGCAAACAAAAGGCAGACAAAAGGCAAACAAAAGGCAAACAAAAGGCAGACAAAAGGCAGACAAAAGGCAAAAAAAAGGCAGACAAAAGGCAAACAACAGGCAGACAAAAGGCAAACAAAAGGCAGACAAAAGGCAAACAACAGGCAGACAAAAGGCAAACAAAATGCAAACAACAGGCATTCAAAAGGCACAAAAAAGGCAGACAAAAGGCAAACAACAGGCAAACAACAGGCAAAAAAAGGCAAACAACAGGCAAACAACAGGCAGACAAAAGGCAAACAAAAGGCAAACAAAAGCAAACAAGCAGACAAAAGGCAAACAAAAGGCAGACAAAAGCAAACAACAGGCAGACAAAAGGCAAACAAAAGGCAAACAAAAGGCAGACAAAAGGCAAACAAAGGCAGACAAAGGCAAACAAAAGGCAGACAAAAGGCAAACAAAAGGCAACAAAAGGCAGACAAAAGGCAAACAAAAGGCAGACAAAAGGCAACAAAGGCAAACAACAGGCAGACAAAAGGCAAACAAAAGGCAAACAAAAGGCAGACAAAAGGCAAAAAAGCAGACAAAGGCAACAAAAGGCAGACAAAAGGCAGACAAAAGGCAAACAAAAGGCAGACAAAAGGCAAACAAAAGGCAGACAAAAGGCAAAACAACAGGCAGACAAACAAACAAAGGCAAACAAAAGGCAGACAAAAGGCAAACAAAAGGCAAACAAAAGGCAGACAAAAGGCAAACAAAAGGCAGACAAAAGGCAAACAAACAGGCAGACAAAAGGCAAACAAAGGCAGACAAAAGGCAAACAAAAGGCAAACAAAAGGCAAACAAAAGGCAACAAAAGGCAAACAAAAGGCAGACAAAAGGCAAACAACAGGCAGACAAAAGGCAACAAAGGCACAAAAGGCAGACAAAAGGCAAACAAAAGGCAGACAAAAGGCAAACAAAAGGCAACAAAAGGCAACAAAGGCAAACAAAAAAGGCACACAAAAGGCAAACAACAGGCAGACAAAAGGCAAACAAAAGGCAAACAAAAGGCAGACAAAAGGCAACAAAAGGCAGACAAAAGGCAAACAAAAAGGCAGAACAAAAGGCAAACAAAGCAAACAAAGGCAGACAAAAGGCAAACAAAGGCAACAAAAGGCAAACAAAAGGCAAACAAAAGGCAAACAAAAGGCAAACAAAGGCAGACAAAAGGCAACAAAAGGCAAACAACAGGCAGACAAAAGGCAGACAAAAGACAAACAAAAAGGCAAACAAAAGGCAAACAAAAGGAGACAAAACAGGCAGACAAAAGGCAAACAAAGGCAAACAAAGGCAGCAAAACACAAAAGGCAAACAACAGGCAGACAAAAGGCAAACAAAAGGCAAACAACAGGCAGACAAAGGCAGACAAAAGGCAACAAAAGGCAAACAAAAGGCAGACAAAAGGCAGACAAAAACAAACAAAAGGCAAACAACAGGCAGACAAAATACAAACAAAATACAAACAACAGGCAGACAAAAGGCAGACAAAATACAAACAAAATACAAACAACAGGCAGACAAAATACAAACAAATACAAACAACAGGCAGACAAATACAAAAACAACAGGCAGACAAAAGGCAGACAAAATACAAACAAAATACAAACAAAGGCAAACAACAGGCAGACAAAATACAAACAAAATACAAACAACAGGCAGACAAAAGGCAGACAAAATACAAACAAAATACAAACAACAGGCAGACAAAATACAAACAAAATACAAACAACAGGCAGACAAAATACAAACAAAATACAAACAAAAGGCAGACAAAAGGCAGACAAATACAAACAAAATACAAACAAAAGGCAGACAACAACAGGCAGACAAAATACAAAACAAAATACAAACAACAGGCAGACAAAAGGCAACAAAATACAAACAAAATACAAACAACAGGCAGACAAAATACAAACAAAATACAAACAAAAGGCAGACAAAATACAAACAAAATACAAACAAAGGCAGACAAAAGGCAGACAAAATACAACAAAATACAAACAAAAGGCAGACAAAAGGCAGACAAAATACAAACAAAACAGGCAGACAAAATACAAAACAAAGGCAGACAAAATAAACAATACAAACAGGCAGACAAAATACAAACAAATACAAACAACAGGCAGACAAAATACAAACAAAATACAAACAACAGGCAGACAAAATACAAACAAAATACAAACAACAGGCAGACAAAATACAAACAAAATACAAACAAAACAAACAACAGGACAAAATACAAACAAAGGCAGACAAAATACAAACAAAATACAAACAACAGGCAGACAAAATACAAACAAAATACAAACAAAATACAAACAAAAGGCAGACAAAATACAAACAAAATACAAACAACAGGCAGACAAAACAAACAAAAAAAAACAGCAGACAAAATACAAACAAAATACAAACAAAAGGCAGACAAAATACAAACAAAATACAAACAAAGGCAGACAAAAGGCAGACAAAATACAAACAACAACAGGCAGACAAAATACAAACAAAATACAAACAACAGGCAGACAAAATACAAACAAAATACAAACAAAAGGCAGACAAAATACAAACAAAATACAAACAAAGGCAGACAAAGGCAGACAAATACAAACAAAATACAAACAAAGGCAGACAAAAACAAAAACAACAAAATACAAACAAACAACAAAAGGCAGACAAAATACAAACAAATACAAACAAAGGCAGACAAATACAAACAAATACAAACAAAGGCAGCAAAATACAACAAATACAAAAGCAGAAATACAAACAAATACAAACAAAAGGCAGACAAAGCAACAAAATACAAACAAAATACAAACAGAGAAATACAAAAACAAACAAAATGGCAGATCAAAAAATGGCAGACAATACAAACAAAATACAAACAAAAGGCAAACAAAATGGCGAACAAAATCAACAAAAAAGCAAACAAAAAGGCAACAAAATGGCAACAAAATGGCAGACAAAAGGCAAACAAAGGCAAACAAAATGGCAGAAACCAAAAGGCAAGACAAAATGCGCAAACAAAAAGGCAACAAAAGGCAGACAAAATGGCAGACAAAAAGGCAGACAAAATGTGAGGGATGAAGCTAAGATCGGTTGGGGGGCGGGGGGTGGGGGGCGGAGGAGAGATAGAAGACCAAATGTGTATTGACAGCAATAATGCAAGTCAGCATCTCTCTCTCTCTCTCTCTCTCTCTCTCTCTCTCTCTCTCTCTGTCTTTCTGTGTCTTTCTCTATCTCTGTCTGTCGTGTCTGTCTGTGTATCTCTCTCTCCCTCTCTCTCTCTCTCTCCCTCCCTCCCTCTCTCTCTCTCTCTCTCTCCCTTTCTCTCTCTCTTTCTGTCTCTCTCTGTCTGTGTGTGTCTCTTTCTCTGTCTCTCTCTCTCCTCTCTTGTCTCTCTCTCTCTCTCTCTCTCTCTCTCTCCCTCCCTCTGCCCCCTCTCTCTCTATTTCACTCTCTCTGTATGTCTCTGTGTCTCTCCCTTTCTCTCTCTCTCTCTCTTTCTCTCTCTCCTCTCTCTCTCTCTGTCTCTCTCCCCTCTCTCTCTCCCCTCTCTCTCTCCCTCTCTCTCTCCCCTCTCTCTCTCCCTCTCTCTCTGTATCTCTCTCTTTCTCTCTCTTTCTCTGTCTGCCTCTCTCTCTTTCTTCCTCTCTCTCTGTATCTCTCTGTATCTCTCTCTTTCTCTGTCTGCCTCTCTCTCTTTCTTCCTCTCTCTCTGTATCTCTCTCTTTCTATGTCTGCCTCTCTCTCTCTCTCTCTCCCTCTCTCTCTCTCTGTCTCTCTCTCTTTGTCTCTGTCTCTCTGTCTCTCTCTGTCTCTCTCTTTCTCTCTCTGTCTCTTACTCTCACTCACTCACTCTCTCTCTCTCTCTCTCTCTTCTCTCTCTCTCTCACACATATATATGTTGCATAAATATCATCATCATCATCATTATCATGTTCCCTGCTGCATGGCGTTGGCGATCACGGCCCTCAACACGAATCTATGCACTCTCTGTCTTCAGCCACTCTGCAAGTCCGTCCAATATTTTCTCCCTGGGTCTGCTAGGTTTTCTCTTTCCCTCCAGCTTTCCTGTTGTGACCAGGTGCTCTAATTCCCCTTTCCTCATAAAATTGTCTTATAAATTTTGCCTGTCTTTTCTTAATATTCTGTATTGATGATTGCTTGTCTTTTCTTAATATTCTGTATTTAATGATCTTCTTGTGTCTGCCTCTTTCAAGACTCGCTTGTTTTCTTGCTGTCCGTGGAACTCTCAACATTCTTCCTAAAAACCACATTTCAGTTGCCTCAATTTTGTTCTGACTTTGCGTGTTGACTGTCCACGCCTGACGACCGTACAACAGTACTGGTTCTATGACAACATACAAGAACTCTGTTCCTGATGTTAATTGATAGGCATTTGCTGGTAAGAATGCTTTTCATCTTCTTGAATGCTGTTTTGGCTTGGCCGATTCTGCTGGCTATTTCTGGTGTGTATCTGCTGTCGTCTGCCGTGTGCATCTGCCGTCTGGTGAGACGACCGTTCCCAGATATTTAAACTTATCAACACACACACACACACACACACACACACACACACACACACACACACACACACACTCACACTCACACTCACACACTCACACACTCACAAATGTATGTGTATATATATATGTATATATATATAAACAATATATATATACATATATATACATATATATGTATATATATATATATATTTATATAGGTAGATAGATGTTTATATATGAATGATGTATGTATAAGAGAGGGAGAGTGTGTGTGTGTGTGTCAGTGTGTGTGTGTGTGTCAGTGTGTGTGTGTGTGTGTCAGTGTGTGAGCGTGCCTGTACCCTTCTCCACTCACACACACACTCACACTCACACACTCACACAAATATGTGTGTGTGTATATATATAATATAGGTAGATAGATGTTTATATATGAATGATGGATGCATGTATGAGAGAGGGAGAGTGTGTGTGTCTGTGTGTGTGTGCGTGTGTCAGTGTGTGTGTGTCTGAGTGTGAGTGTGTCTGTACCCTTCTCCCACACACACACACATACACACACACACACACACACACACACACACACACACACACAAGACACACACACACCACACACACACACACACACACACACACACACACACACACACACACACACACACACACTCACACACACACACACACACACACACACACTCACACACACACACACACACACACACACACACACACACACACACACACACACACACACACACACACACACAGTGTGGAGAGTAAGCGTACTGTTCCAGCCTCCCTATCTTCCCCCCTGACAGCTACAGGCGCCTGAAAAAGAGTGTAAATCACGATAACACGGACCATAAATATGACAGCTCCCGCCTTGAGGCCGACAGTAACAATACACATTGCAGGTAGTAGTGTATGGTCCACCATAGACATAGGTAGGGAGACAGGCAACTTGCTCTGTCATGTTCTGTGATATGGAAAGAGAGGGACGGACGGCTAGCTTTCATACTCTGGGATATGGTCATAGACATGGACAGGAAGACAGGCAACTAGCTCTGTCACCCCCCCCCCCCCGTGGGAATGCCGGGAGCTCTTTCAATATACAGGGGGGGGGGGGCAAAAGTAGGTATACAGTTATGAGAAAAGAAAACACGTACAATACTCATTGCATTTATTATACAAACAAATGAATATTGCATATACATGTAATAACAAGCACAGCCTTAATCCCTCAGATACTCAAACTGCTTGCCGTCGGTATTCACACACTCCTCTAATCGAGAGCGGAATTAAGCATTATAATAATGATGCGATACTTACTGTATACCTACTTTTGCAACCCCCTGTAAATAGTATCCCCACCTTCTGGAAATTCTGTCATCTTTTCTGTCACTCTCTTTGTTTCTGCCTTGTTCCTTTGTTTTCTGTCATTTTTTTCTTCCTATCATTTTCTGCCTTGCTGGTCCATTCACCTGTATGTGTTCGATAAAGTTTTACGTACATTTTCTTATGAATGATAATTGAGTGCATGTATTGGGTGCGTTTTTGGCTCTAGGGAGGTGAGATACGCGAAAGCAGTTTTGAGTAATTTATGCCCGTTTTTATATGTTTTAGCGTCTTTTGGAATGCTTAAAATTGTATTCAGTTGTGTTTTTTAAATCTCCTGTGTGATAAATTGGACGGAGTGGTCAACACCGGGGTTATGTCCCTGGATTGTTCGCGCGAGTGCGTTGATGTGTGTGCTTGATTTTCTTTTGCATTTTTCCTGTTGTGAGTTTTGAAGCGGTTATAGCCCTGATGTGGCCTTACGCAGTCGGCTGGGCTTTAAACAAAAATAACAGCAACAATAGCTAGCTCTGTCACACTCTGATATGAAACAGTACGCTGACACCAGCAGAATGATGGAAACATTAAGATGGGCAGCCAACAGGCCAGTGGACTTATGAAACAGTAAGCTGACACCAGCAGAATGATGGAAACATTAAGATGGGCAGCCAACAGGCCAGTGGACTTATGAAACAGTAAGCTGACACCAACAGAATGATGGAAACATTAAGATGAGCAGCCAACAGGCCAGTGGACTTATGAAACAGTAAGCTGACACCAGCAGAATGATGGAAGCAGTAAGATGGGCAGCCAACAGCCAGTGGACTTATGAAACAGTAAGCTGACACCAACAGAATG
>CM060315.1:91947255-91967255 GCA_030674185.1 Monoplex corrugatus
ACACACCACACACACACACACACACCTACACTACACACACTACACTACACTACACTACACACACACACTACACTACACTACACACACACACACACACTACATACACTACACTACACACACACTACACTACACACACACACTACACTACACTACACTACAACACACACACACACAAACACTATCTGTATACCCCATTGTGTGTGTATACCCCATTGTGTGTGTATACCCCATTGTGTGTGTATACCCCATTGTGTGTGTATACCCCATTGTGTGTGTATACCCCATTGTGTGTGTATACCCCATTTTGTGTGTATACCCCATTGTGTGTGTATACCCATTCTGCATGTATACCCCATTGTGTGTGTATACCCCATTGTGTGTGTATACCCCATTTGTGTGTGTATACCCCATTGTGTGTGTTATACCCATTACCCATGTATTTACCCCATTGTGTGTGTATACCCCATTGTGTGTGTATACCCCATTCTGTGTGTATACCCCATTGTGTGTGTATACCCCATTGTTGTGTATACCCCATTGTGTGTATACCCCATTCTGTGTGTATACCCCATTTGTGTGTATACCCCATTGTGTGTGTATACCCCATTGTGTGTGTATACCCCATTGTGTGTATACCCCATTCGTGTGTATACCCCATTGTGTGTGTATACCCCATTGTGTGTATACCCCATTGTGTGTATACCCCATTCTGTGTGATACCCCATTGTGTGTGTATACCCCATTGTGTGTGTATACCCCATTGTGTGTGTATACCCCATTGTGTCTATATACCCCATTGTGTGTATACCCCATTGTGTGTGTATACCCCATTGTGTGTGTATACCCCATTTGTGTGTATACCCCATTGTGTGTGTATACCCCATTGTGTGTGTATACCCCATTGTGTGTGTGTAATACCCCATTGTGTTGTAACCCCGTTTTGTGTCCTGTATACCCCAATGTGTGTGTATACTTCATTGTGTGTGTATACCCCATTGTGTGTGTGTACCCCATTGTGTGTATACCCCATTGTGTGTATACCCCATTCTGTGTGTATACCCCATTGTTTGTATACCCATTCTGTGTGTATACCCACTGTGTGTATACCCCATTGTGTGTATACCCCATTGTGTGTGTATACCCCATTCTGTGTGTATACCCCATTGTGTGTGTATACCCCATTGTGTGTGTATACCCCATTTGTGTGTATACCCATTTGTGTGTATACCCCATTCTGTGTGTATACCCCATTTGTGTGTATACCCCATTGTGTGTATACCCCATTGTGTGTATACCCCATTGTGTGTGTATACCCCATTCTGTGTGTATACCCCATTGTGTGTGTATACCCCATTTGTGTGTATACCCCATTGTGTGTGTATACCCCATTGTGTGTGTATACCCCATTTTGTGTGTATACCCCATTGTGTGTGTATACCCCATTGTGTGTGTATACCCCATTCTGTGTGTATACCCCATTCTGTGTGTATACCCCATTCTGTGTGTATACCCCATTCGTGTTGTGTATACCCCATTGTGTGTGTATACCCCATTTGTGTGTATACCCCATTTGTGTGTATACCCCATTGTGTGTGTATACCCCATTGTGTGTGTATACCCCATTGTGTGTGTATACCCCATTGTGTGATACCCCATTCTGTTGTATACCCCATTGTTTATACCCTGTTGTATACCCCATTTGTGTGTATACCCCATTGTTGACCCATGTGTGTATACCCCATTCTGTGTGTATACCCCATTTGTGTATACCCCATTGCTTGTGTGTATACCCCATTGTGTGATACCCCATTCTGTGAACCCCTTCTGTATACCCCATTGTGTGTATACCCCATTGTGTGAATCTGTATACCCCATTGTTGTATACCCCATTCTGTTATAACCCCATGTCCGTTGTGTATACCCCATTCTGTGTATAACCCCATGTCGTTTTGTATACCCCATTCTGCTATGTCATACCCATTGTGTTATACCATCTCAATGGGTTGCTTTAATGTTAACCCCATTGCATGAGGTGGTACCCCATTGCTGTGTACCCATAGTGTTTCTTGAATACCCCTCCGTTTTATACCCCATTCTGTTGTGCCATAACTGTATACTAGCAGCGCGTTTTATTATACCCATTGTTGCATCCCGTTGCTTAGTCATACCCCATGTCTTGCTGTCCTCACCCCTTTCTCTGTGCTGAACATTCGTCTCTGTGTTTACATGTCTTCTCATCGTAATCCTGCATCTCTGTTGTGTAATACATCAGCAGTAATTACGCAGCCGTTTTGGCTCTCTGCTTCCTTCTAGTCTGCTGCTCCTTCTAGGGTCGATGTACATCTGCTCTCAGTTTGTATCCAGCGGCTGTTGTGTCTTCCTGCTCTTGGGGTCGGCTCTCATCTCTCCGTCGTGTGCACTCTCCGTCTTGCTTTCTCTTGTCTGACGTCCCTTTTATCACTGCGTCTCTGTCGCTGTCTGTGGCTCTGTCTTCACTCCTCTCTCTCTGTCTCTCTGTCTCTCTCTCTCTTTTCTCTCTCTCTCTCTCTCTCTTCTCTGCTCTCTTTCTCTGTCTCTTCTCTCTCTGTCTCCTCTCTCGTCTGTCTCTTCTCTGTCTCTCTCTCTCTCTCTGTCTGTCTCTCCTCTCTCTCTGTCTCCCTCTCTCTCTGTCTATCTCTGTCTCTTCTGTCTGTCTGCTTCTCTCTGTCTATCTCTGTCTCTCTCTGTCTCTCTCTCTGTCTTCTGTCTCTCTCTCTTCTGTCTCGTTTCTGTCTCTCTCTCTCTGTCCTTTCTCTCTCTCTCTCTGTCCTCTCTCTGTCTCTGTCTGTCTCTCTCTCTCTCTTCTCTCTCTCTCTCTCCGTCTCTTTCTCTGTCTCTGTCTTCTGTCTCTCTCTCTCTCCCCCCCCCCTCTTTCTCTGTCTCTCGTTCTCTGTCTGTCTGTCTCTCTCTCTCTCTCCTCTCCTTCTCTCTCTCTCTCCTCTCTCTCCTCTCTCTCTCTCTCTCTCTCCTCAGCCGCTGCTGCCCTACCCACCCCCACCCCCTCGTAGCTGCGCCGTATTCTGTTTAGCTGCACTCACAGATGGAGAACGGCTGAATCACTCACGTATATAAGACAATTTGTTGCTTCAGGAAAAAGTCTTCGCTAAAGGCTCTGATCCATTGTCTAGACAGTGTCGTACGACAGTGCAAACATTCTAATCCACCGTCCGTCAGGCCCGCTCTGCCGATACCGGTTTTTTGTTTTTGTTTTTTTGTTTGTTTGTTTGTTTGTTTGTACGTGTGAATAGTATCCCTGGAGGGAAAGAGAACACCAGGTAGACGCAGAGAGAAAATACTGGACGGACTTGAAGGGTGACTGAGGACAGAGAAGGTTGAAGATGTGCTCGTGGCGACAGGGGATAGATGCATAGGGAGGGCCATGATCGCCAACGCTATGCGGCAGGGCACATGATGATGATGATATGAGTATCCCACCTTCTGGGTTTTCTGTCACTCTCTGTTTCTGCCTTGCTGCTTTGTAGCCCCTGGCATCCCCACGGAGGGGGAGGGAGCAGCGGGGAATTATGTATTTGCCACTTATCAAACATTGAGACTGTTCTGACTGAACCCTGAACACAACGTGGAAAAGATTTCTGCTCGTTCACAATCACACTTGGTGTTTAGTGTTGATGGTGAAATAGATCGTCTTCTGTAGCACGTCCACTGACCTGTACAGCTTGTGTAGCACATCCACAGACCTGTACAGCTTGTGTAGCACATCCACAGACCTCTACAGCTTATGTAGCACATCCACAGACCTGTACAGCTTGTGTAGCACATCCACAGACCTGTACAGCTTGTGTATCACATCCACAGAACTGTACAGCTTGTGTAGTACATCCACAGACCTGTACAGCTTGTGCAGCACATCCACAGACCTCTACAGCTTGTGTAGCACATCCACAGACCTGTACAGCTTGTGTAGCACATCCACAGACCTGTACAGCTTGTGTAGTACATCCACAGACCTGTACAGCATGTGTAGCACATCCACAGACCTGTACAGCTTGTGTAGCACATCCACAGACCTCTACAGCTTGTGTAGCACATCCACAGACCTCTACAGCTTGTGTAGCACATCCACAGACCTGTACAGCTTGTGTAGCACATCCACAGACCTCTACAGCTTGTGTAGCACATCCACAGACCTGTACAGCTTGTGTAGCACATCCACAAACCTGTACAGCTTGTGTAGCACATCCACAGACCTGTACAGCTTGTGTAGTACATCCACAGACCTGTACAGCATGTGTAGCACATCCACAGACCTCTACAGCTTGTGTAGCACATCCACAGACCTCTACAGCTTGTGTAGCACATCCACAGACCTGTACAGCTTGTGTAGCACATCCACAAACCTGTACAGCTTGTGTAGCACATCCACAGACCTGTACAGCTTGTGTAGCACATCCACAGACCTCTACAGCTTGTGTAGCACATCCACAGACCTGTACAGCTTGTGTAGCACATCCGCAGACCTGTACAGCTTCGGTAGCACGTTCAAGACCTGTCCAACTCTGTATCACATCTTAATATGTCCATCATTCTGGTGGTGTCAACTTAGTCTTTCTTAGGTCCCTCTGCCCCCTCCCCCGTTTCAGGAGCTCGACAGCACGTAAGGTGTTGCGCAGGTTTAAGGTGTCTGGCAGGTTTTTGTTTGCAGACTTGGATGGAGCGCATATAAGATTGTCCGAGTATGGTGACTCCGTCTGGAACACGCCTCAGATGGCAAATCCATGCTAAGTCTTACGATCGGTCACCTGTCGTGTAGCATTGCCTGTGTGTGGATCAACACCTTTATCTGTCCGTGTCTTGAGCTTGGGGTTGTGCATCGTCTGCCCCTCTCCTCCTCCCCCCCCCCTCCTCCACCAGCTTTTTGCATTATCAATTTGTTCAGAAATCACAGAGCAGTCACCAAGGCAAAACTGATGTCCCCCCACACCCACCCTTCCGGAACTTTTTGTCCCTCTTTGTTATGTGTGTTTGTATGTATGTGTGTGTGTGTGTGTGTGTGTGTGTGTGTGTGTGTGTGTGTGTGTGTGTTGTTGTTGTTGTTGTTGTGTGTGTGTGTGTTGTTTGTGATGTGTGTGTGTGTGGTGTGTGTGTGTGACTGAGTGAATGTGTGTGTGTGTTTGGTGTGTGTGTGTGTGTTTGGTGTGTGTGTGTGTGTGTGTGTGTGTGTGTGTGTATGTGTGTGTGTTTGTATGTGTGTGTGTGTGTGTGTGTGTGTATGTTTGGCATGTGTGTATGTTTGATATGTTTGTGATGCGTGTGTGCGCTCGCGGTCGTGCGTGCTTTGTGTGTGTATGTGTGTGTGTGTGTGTTTGGTTTGTGTCTGTTTGGTATGTGTGGGTGTGTGTTTAATATGTTTGTGATTGTGTGTGTTTGGTTTTTGTGTGTGTTGTGTGTATGCGAGTGTTTGGTGTATATGTGTTTGAGTGTGTGCGTGCGTGCGTGCAAGCGAGGGCACGCGTGTGCACGCAGGTGTGCATGTATTCGTGCCATTTTCCTACAAACATGTTGACATACCGGGGAAGGTTGTTGGCCCAAAGTTTTACATTACCTAGTAACAATGTTTGTTAGGGATCAGTGTATGTGCGTGTTGAATGCTGACGTTTTCAGTGAACAGTGGGGTAACATATTGCACACAGCAACCCTGAACATATGACGTGTGTGGAGGGGGGGAGAGGGGCAGACGATGCACAACCCCAGAGCTCAAGACTCGGGACAGGTAAAGGTGTTGATCCACACACAGGCAATGCTACACGACAGGTGACCGATCGTAAGACTTAGCATGGATTTGCCATCTGAGGCGTGTTCCAGACGGAGTCACCATACTCGGACAATCTCATAAGCGCTCCGTCCAAATCTGCAATGTTTACTCAAAGAAAAGTATTCTGAAACTCATTTCCAAAAAATTACATCAGATCCATCTTTATTAGTTAAAATTTCAGAATCGTTAGTTCACAGTCCTGTTAACGCATTACTTTAACTTTATGCGGTTTGTGTATTAGTGTTACAATTTCCCTTCATATTGTTGAAGTTAATTGTTAAGAGTTAAGTTTTCGTTCCATTTTCCTGTTCTCCCCACCTACTTATGTCTTTTTACTCTATCTCCCCTCTGCCCCAATCCAACCCGCCCAACTATCCTTCTACATTTTATTTTATTTATTCATTTTTTATTCACCCCCCCCCCCCCCCTCCCTCGTCTAATATCACTTATAGTGAAAAGACGTTAAATCAAAGAACGAACAGATGACGTTTGAAAGAAACTAGACGTATATCACACTGTTCTGAAGATGCTGACGGTTTTCCTGTTAACCCATCGTGTTCTGAAGATGCTGACGGTTTTCCTGTTAACCCATCGTGTTCTGAAGATGCTGACGGTTTTCCTGTTAACCCATCGTGTTCTGAAGATGCTGACGGTTTTCCTGTTAACCCATCGTGTTCTGAAGATGCTGACGGTTTTCCTGTTAACCCATCGTGTTCTGAAGATGCTGACGGTTTTCCTGTTAACCCATCGTGTTCTGAAGATGCTGACGGTTTTCCTGTTAACCCATCGTGTTCTGAAGATGCTGACGGTTTTACTGTTAACCCATCGTGTTCTGAAGATGCTTACGGTTTTACTGTTAACCCATTGCCTCCCGCATCCTATCCACCAACTGCAGAAACTTGACCTTCTGACTCCGTCCTGTAGGAAGTTGGTGGATAGGGTCATAATCATCATCATCATCAGGTGCCCTGCCGCATGGCGTTGGCGACCATGGACTTCCATCTGCCTCTATCTCTCGTTGCCCCCAGCATCTCCCCCACCCTCTTCATCCCCAGCCACTCTGCAAGTCCGTCCAGCATTCTCTCCCTGGGTCTACCTGGTGCTCTCTTTCCCTCCAGCTTTCCCGTTGTGACCAGGTGCTCCAAATCCCCCTTCCTCATAAAATGGCCTATAAATGTTGCCTGTCTTTTCCTAATCTTCCTTATGAGTGATCTACTTGTGTCTGCCTCCATCAAGACTGTCTGGTTTGTTTTCTTTGCTGTCCATGGAACTCTCAACATTCTTCTTAGAAACCACATCTCGGCTGCCTCGATCCTGCTCTGGCTTTGCTCGTTGACTGTCCACGCCTCGCATCCTGCTCTGGCTTTGCTTGCAGCTGTGGATAGGGTGAGGAAGTCAAAAGATTAATTTTTTTTCAGTTTTGGGTAGAACGCGTATGGAATTGCCTGCTTTGGATGGCTGTGTGTTGGAAGTAACTGCCATCAACTGCGCAGTGTAAGCACACACAGCAACAAGACGGCCGTTAGATTAACGCTGATCGTCGTGGTGCCTGCAAGGAGGGATTAGGTGACAGAGGGATTACAGGATTAGTGATGGGATTAGTGTTTATCGTTCCCTAACGGTAACGGTTACAGGGAGAAAGTGTATGTGTGTGTGTTGTGTGTGTGTGTGTTTTGTGTGTGTGTGTGTTGTGTGTGTGTTGTGTGTGTGTGTGTGCGTTGTGGTGTGTGTGTGTGTGTGTGTGTGTGTGTGTTGTGTGTGTTTGATTCTCTGTGTGTGCGTGCGCGCGCGCGCGTTCGTTCGTTCTTTGATTTAACGTCTTTTCACTATAAGTGATATTAGACGGTGTGTGTGTGGTGTGGTGTAAGTGTGTGTGTGTGTGTGTGTGTATGTGTGTGTGTGTGTGTGTGTGTGTGTGTGTGTTGTGGAATGTGTGTTGTGTGTGTGGTAAGTGTGTGTGTGGCGTATCCAGGTCTTCTGTAGCGGGTGGGGCAGGCGGTTATAGTGAGTTTACGGTGACGTTTTAAATGGGCTGGTTTTTGGTTGGGTGGGTGGGTGGTTGGGCGAGGGGGGGGGGGGGGGGAGGAGGTGCGGTTTTAGCAAGTTTACAGTTACATTTTATATGGGCGGGTTTTTGGTTTGGTTTGGTTTTGATAGAGTCATGGACTCAAGATCTGATATCTCGAGTTCAATCCCGGCCTGAAACAAACACTGGCCTGTTGGCTGTCCATCTTAATGTTTCCATCATTCTGCTGGTGTTAGCTTACTGTTTGATAGGTCCACTGGCCTGTTGGCTGTCCATCTTAATGTTTCCATCATTCTGCTGGTGTTAGCTTACTGTTTGATAGGTCCACTGGCCTGTTGGCTGTCCATCTTAATGTTTCCATCATTCTGCTGGTGTTAGCTTACTGTTTGATAGGTCCACTGGCCTGTTGGCTGTCCATCTTAATGTTTCCATCATTCTGCTGGTGTTAGCTTACTGTTTGATAGGTCCACTGGCCTGTTGGCTGTCCATCTTAATGTTTCCATCATTCTGCTGGTGTTAGCTTACTGTTTGATAGGTCCACTGGCCTGTTGGCTGTCCATCTTAATGTTTCCATCATTTGTGGTGTCAGCTTACTGTTTGATAGGTCCACTGGTCTGTTGGCTGTCCATCTTAATGTTTCCATCATTCTGGTGGTGTCAGCTTACTGTTTGATAGGTCCACTGGTCTGTTGGCTGTCCATCTTAATGTTTCCATCATTCTGGTGGTGTCAGCTTACTGTTTGATAGGTCCACTGGTCTGTTGGCTGTCCATCTTAATGTTTCCATCATTCTGCTGGTGTCAGCTTACTGTTTGATAGGTCCACTGGCCTGTTGGCTGTCCGTCTTAATGTTTCCATCATTCTGCTGGTGTCAGCTTACTGTTTGATAGGTCCACTGGCCTGTTGGCTGTCCATCTTAATGTTTCCATCATTCTGCTGGTGTTAGCTTACTGTTTGATAGGTCCACTGGCCTGTTGGCTGTCCATCTTAATGTTTCCATCATTCTGCTGGTGTTAGCTTACTGTTTGATAGGTCCACTGGCCTGTTGGCTGTCCATCTTAATGTTTCCATCATTCTGCTGGTGTTGGCTTACTGTTTGATAGGTCCACTGGCCTGTTGGCTGTCCATCTTAATGTTTCCATCATTCTGCTGGTGTTAGCTTACTGTTTGATAGGTCCACTGGCCTGTTGGCTGTCCATCTTAATGTTTCCATCATTCTGCTGGTGTCAGCTAACTGTTTGATAGGTCCACTGGCCTGTTGGCTGTCCATCTTAATGTTTCCATCATTCTGGTGGTGTCAGCTTACTGTTTGATAGGTCCACTGGCCTGTTGGCTGTCCATCTTAATGTTTCCATCATTCTGCTGGTGTCAGCTTACTGTTTGATAGGTCCACTGGCCTGTTGGCTGCCATCTTAATGTTTCCATCATTCTGCTGGTGTCAGCTTACTGTTTGATAGGTCCACTGGTCTGTTGGCTGCCCGTCTTAATGTTTCCATCATTCTGCTGGTGTCAGCTTACTGTTTGATAGGTCCACTGGTCTGTTGGCTGCCGTCTTAATGTTTCAATCATTCTGGTGGTGTCAGCTTAGTGTTTCATAGGTCCACTGGCCTGTTGGCTGTCCATCTTAATGTTTCCATCATTCTGCTGGTGTCAGCTTACTGTTTGATAGGTCCACTGGCCTGTTGGCTGTCCATCTTAATCTTTCCATCATTCTGGTGCTGTCAGCTTACTGTTTGATAGGTCCACTGGCCTGTTGGCTGCCCGTCTTAATGTTTCCATCATCCTGGTGCTGTCAGCTTACTGTTTGATAGGTCCACTGGCCTGTTGGCTGTCCGTCTTGATGTTTCCATCATTCTGGTGCTGTCAGCTTACTGTTTGATAGATCCACTGACCTGTTGGCTGTCCATCTTAATGTTTCCATCATTCTGGTGGTGTCAGCTTACTGTTTGATAGCTCCACTGGCCTGTTGGCTGCCCATCTTAACGTTTCCATCATTCTGCTGGTGTCAGCTTACTGTTTTGATAGGTCCACTGGCCTGTTGGCTGTCCATCTTAATGTTTCCATCATTCTGGTGGTGTCAGCTTACTGTTTGATAGGTCCACTGGCCTGTTGGCTGCCCATCTTAATGTTTCCATCATCCTGCTGGTGTCAGCTTACTGTTTGATAGATCCACTGGCCTGTTGGCTGCCCATCTTAATGTTTCCATCATCCTGCTGGTGTCAGCTTACTGTTTGATAGGTCCATTGGCCTGTTGGCTGTCCATCTTAATGTTTCCATCATCCTGCTGGTGTCAGCTTACTGTTTGATAGATCCACTGGCCTGTTGGCTGCCCATCTTAATGTTTCCATCATCCTGCTGGTGTCAGCTTACTGTTTGATATGTCCACTGGCCTGTTGGCTGTCCATCTTAATGTTTCCATCATTCTGCTGGTGTTAGCTTACTGTTTGGTAGGTCCACTGGCCTGTTGGCTGTCCATCTTAATGTTTCCATCATTCTGGTGTTTTCAGCTTAGTGTTTCATAGGTCCACTGGCCTGTCAGGCTGTCCATCTTAATGTTTCCATCATTCTGCTGGTGTCAGCTTACTGTTTGATAGGTCCACTGGCCTGTCGGCTGTCCATCTTAATCTTTCCATCATTCTGGTGCTGTCAGCTTACTGTTTCATAGGTCCACTGGCTGTTGGCTGTCCATCTTAATCTTTCCATCATTCTAGTGCTGTCAGCTTACTGTTTCATAGGTCCACTGGCCTGTTGGCTGCCCATCTTAATGTTTCCATCATTCTGGTGCTGTCAGCTTACTGTTTGATAGGTCCACTGGTCTGTTGGCTGCCCATTTTAATGTTTCCATCATTCTGGTTGTGTCAGCTTACTGTTTGATAGGTCCACTGGTCTGTTGGCTGTCCATCTTAATGTTTCCATCATTCTGGTGCTGTCAGCTTACTGTTTTGATAGGTCCACTGTCCTGTTGGCTGTCCATCTTAATGTTTCCATCATTCTGGTGGTGTCAGCTTACTGTTTGATAGGTCCACTGGCCTGTTGGCTGCCCATCTTAATGTTTCCATCATTCTGGTGTGTCAGCTTACTGTTTGATAGGTCCACTGGCCTGTTGGCTGTCCGTCTTGATGTTTCCATCATTCTGGTGATGTCAGCTTACTGTTTGATAGATCCACTGACCTGTTGGCTGTCCATCTTAATGTTTCCATCATTCTGCTGGTGTCAGCTTACTGTTTGATAGGTCCACTGGCCTGTTGGCTGCCCATCTTAACGTTTCCATCATTCTGCTGGTGTCAGCTTACTGTTTGATAGGTCCACTGGCCTGTTGGCTGCCCATCTTAATGTTTCCATCATTCTGGTGGTGTCAGCTTACTGTTTGATAGGTCCACTGGCCTTTTGGCTGCCCATCTTAATGTTTCCATCATTCTGGTGGTGTCAGCTTACTGTTTCATAGGTCCCGTCATCCTTCCTGCCCCCCCCCCCCCTTCACTCCGTTTCCTGCACCCAGACAGTTCCGTATGCGTTCCAACCAAATCTGGCAGCGATTATCAGGCAGACTCCCAGAACCTGTGTAAAAACCCTATGGCTGGCGAGGTCTTGAAACAGGGAATGGGGACAAGGGACCTATCAAACAATAAGCTGACACCAGCAGAATTATGTTATGATAGTAAGCATAGAGTACAGCCCTGTCACGCAGTCTCAATCCTAGATGGAACTCCATAGCATGATTATCATCCTCACCGACATCGTCATCATCATCGCACTGTCAGAACTGTTCCAGCTTCTGTGGCCATTAATAAGGTGGCGTAGACAATGGGACGGGGAATAAAGGGGTGAGCACAAAGGTGACCTTCCTGAGTGCCATGGTCCTTAAAGAAATTGTGATGATGACGATGATGATGATGATGATGATGATGATGATGATGATGATGGTGGATGTGGTGGTGGTTGATGATGATGATGATGATGATGGATAGTAACCTACATTTATGGTGCTCTTAACATCGCACTTGGCGCTTACAATCATCATCATCATCATCAGGTGCCCTGCCGCATGGCGTTGGCGACCATGGACTTCCAACCATCTCTATCTCTCGTTGCCCCTAGCATCTCCTCCACCCTCTTCATCCCCAGCCACTCTGCAAGTCCGTCCAGCATTTTCTCCCTGGGTCTACCCGCTGCTCTCTTTCCCTCCAGCTTTCCCGTTGTGACCAGGTGCTCCAAATCCCCCTTCCTCATAAAATGGCCTATAAATGTTGCCTGTCTTTTCCTAATCTTCCTTATGAGTGATCTACTTGTGTCTGCCTCCATCAAGACTGTCTGGTTTGTTTTCTTTGCTGTCCATGGAACTCTCAACATTCTTCTTAGAAACCACATCTCGGCTGCCTCAGTCTTGTTCTGGCTTTGTTTGTTGACTGTCCACGCCTCGCATCCGTACAACAGTATTGGTTCTATATAACATTCAAGATCTCTCTTCCTGGTGTTAATTGATAGGCATTTTGGTAAGAATGCTTGTCATCTTCTTGAATGCTGTTTTGGCTTGGCCGATTCTGCTGGCTATGAATGTGTGCATCTGCCGTCTGATGAAATGATCGTTCCCAGGTATTTGAATTTATCAACCTGTGTCAAGGTTACAATTCTTACAAATCTACAATACAAAAAATACATGAATTTATCCATGTACCACACATTGACTAATCTCGCCCACAAACACCACGCAGACACTTTCAAGCCATCATCATACTACTAATAGCAATAGTAATAATAGTGATAATAATAATAATGATAATAATAATTATAATTACAATATTTATATAGCGCAAAATCTTGATAAAATCAAATCTAAGCGCTGAAACAGACACACACGCACGCACGCACGCACGCACACACACACACACACACACACAAACACACACACACACACACACACACACACACACACACACACACACACACACACACACACACACACACACACACACACGCATGGCTATAAATGGGGAGACAGAATAAAAGCAATTGAAAATTATAGAGAGCATATTATATACAATTATATATTACAATGTGATTCCCCTCCGAGTGGAGACAGGCTGCAGAGGGGGTTGATGACAATAATAACAATAATAACAAGAATGTTAATAATAATGTACATTTATGGTGCGTTTAACATTGCATTAGGCACTCACAATTTCTACTATACAAAAATAAATGAATTTATTCATGCTCCACACAATTACACTAAACTCACCCACCAACACCACGCACATAACTCTCAAGCTATCATCATCGTCGTCGTCATCATCATAGTAATAATGATAATAATAATGATGATGATGATGATAATAATAATAATAATGATAATTATAACAATAATAATATTGTACATTTACGGTGCTGTAGGCGTTTACAATTCCAGAATACAAAAATACTTGAAATATACACGCACCACACATACACTAAACTAGCCCGCCAACCCCACCACGTACACCCACTCCCAAGCCACCTAGCTACGCCCTGGGATCGAAGTTGGTGGATTTCCTACCTCGTTGTGACGTGACGTGACGTGATCACACGTTAAATCGTTGAGCGATAACGGTGACAGCAGATAAGAAGACTGTTTTTCCTAAACGCACCAGGCATTCACAGCGAGATTTCGCATTGTACACAGCAGTGATAGTTACAGGGTGCACAAAATTAAGCCTCATAGGATAGTACAGAACGTGTAAGGAAGTACTCACTATGGAGTAGATTTATATAGTAGATTGTAGACTGCTTGTTGGTACGTCCTCTCACTTGGGCAAGACAGTGAAAAGTACGCGACAGAACTAAGTGAAAAGTACGCTGCAGGACAAGACAGTGAAAAGTACGCGGCAGAACAAAGACAGTGAAAAGTACGCGGCAGAACAAAGACAGTGAAAAGTACGCGACAGAACAAAGACAGTGAAAAGTACGCGACAGAACAAAGACAGTGAAAAGTACGCGACAGAACAAAGACAGTGAAAAGTATGCGGCAGAACAAAGACAGTGAAAAGTACGCGACAGAACAAAGACAGTGAAAAGTACGCGACAGAACTAAGTGAAAAGTACGCGACAGAACAAAGACAGTGAAAAGTACGCTGCAGGACAAGACAGAACAAAGACAGTGAAAAGTACACAGCAGGACAAAGACAGTGAAAAGTACGCTGCAGGACAAGACAGAACAAGACAGTGAAAAGTACGCTGCAGGACAAGACAGAACAAAGACAGTGAAAAGTACGCTGCAGGACAAGACAGAACAAGACAGTGAAAAGTACGCTGCAAGACAAGACAGAACAAGACAGTGAAAAGTACGCTGCAGGACAAAGACAGTGAAAAGTACGCTGCTGGACAAGACAGAACAAGACAGTGAAAAGTACGCTGCAGGACAATACTGGACAAAGACAGTGAAAAGTACGCTGCAGAACAAGACAGAACAAAGACAGTGAAAAGTACGCTGCAGGACAATACAGGACAAGACAGTGAAAAGTACGCTGCAGGACAAAGACTGAAAAGTACGCTGCAGGACAAGACAGAACAAAGACAGTGAAAAGTACGCTGCAGGACAAGACAGAACAAAGACAGTGAAAAGTACGCTGCAGGACAATACAGAACAAAGACAGTGAAAAGTACACAGCAGGACAAAGACTGAAAAGTACGCTGCAGGACAAGACAGAACAAGACATTGAAAAGTACGCTGCAGGACAATACAGGACAAGACAGTGAAAAGGACGCTGCAGGACAATACAGGACAAGACAGTGAAAAGTACACAGCAGGACAAAGACTGAAAAGTACGCTGCAGGACAAGACAGTGAAAAGTACGCTGCAGGACAATACAGAACAAAGACAGTGAAAAGTACGCTGCAGGACAATACAGGACAAGACAGTGAAAAGTACGCTGCAGGACAAAGACTGAAAAGTACGCTGCAGGACAAGACAGAACAAAGACAGTGGAAAGTACGCTGCAGGACAATACAGGACAAGACAGTGAAAAGTACACAGCAGGACAAAGACTGAAAAGTACGCTGCAGGACAAGACAGAACAAAGACAGTGGAAAGTACGCTGCAGGACAATACAGGACAAGACAGTGAAAAGTACACAGCAGGACAAAGACTGAAAAGTACGCTGCAGGACAAGACAGAACAAAGACAGTGAAAAGTACGCTGCAGGACAAGACAGAACAAAGACAGTGAAAAGTACACAGCAGGACAAGACAGAACAAAGACAGTGAAAAGTACACAGCAGGACAAGACAGAACAAAGACAGTGAAAAGTACGCTGCAGGACAAGACAGAACAAAGACATTGAAAAGTACGCTGCAGGACAAGACAGAACAAGACAGTGAAAAGTACACAGCAGAACAAAGACAGTGAAAAGTACGCTGCAGAACAAAGACAGTGAAAAGTACACAGCAGAACAAAGACAGTGAAAAGTACACAGCAGAACAAAGACAGTGAAAAGTACGCGACAGAACAAAGACAGTGAAAAGTACACAGCAGAACAAAGACAGTGAAAAGTACACAGCAGAACAAAGACAGTGAAAAGTACGCGACAGAACAAAGACAGTGAAAAGTACCACAACAAAGACAGTGAAAAACAAGAACAAAGACAGTGAAAAGTACGCGACAGAACAAAGACAGTGAAAAGTACGCGACAGAACAAAACAGTGAAAAGTACGCGATAGAACAAAGACAGTGAAAAGTACGCGACAGAACAAAGACAGTGAAAAGTACGCGACAGAACAAAGACAGTGAAAAATACGCGACAGAACAAAGACAGTGAAAAGTACGCGACAGAACAAAGACAGTGAAAAGTACACAGCAGAACAAGACAGTGAAAAGTACACAGCAGTACAAAGACAGTGAAAAGTACACAGCAGAACAAAGACAGTGAAAAGTACGCGACAGAACAAAGACAGTGAAAAGTACACAGCAGAACTGGCTGAGCGAGACGGGCTCGGTCATTGTCCAGAGCTGAGAGATTTTCGTGGACATCATTTGGACACAGTTGTGTCCCCTGAGGAGGAGTTTTCCTTGGTGGATGATGTGCAACGCGCCTTGGTCGACGTTGTTTGACGAACCTGCGGTGTTGGGCTTGGGTTGAACGACCTTGTGTCATCACGTGTGGCCTGCTGTGTTGAAGGTTTTATTGAAGGGTGGGGGAATTTGTAGAAGGCTGAAGGATTTATAGAAAGATAGAGGATTTGTAGAAGGATAAAGGATTTATAGAAGGATAAAGGATTTATAGAAAGATAAAGGATTTATAGAAGGATAAAGGATTTATAGAAGGATAAAGGATTTATAGAAGGACACTAGTGGTAGTCCTGCCTCCAGAAAAACTTAGTGTCGTTTCTTCTTCATATTGATTCGTGTTTTTCTTACATGGTGTCATGGTTTTTGATGGGTGATCAGTACAGGCCTATGTTGAGGAACTAACTTTGAGGGACATATCTTGAGGAATATACTTTGAGGGACATATCTTGAGGAATGGACTTTGAGGGACATATCTTGTGGAACTAACTTTGAGGGACATATCTTGAGGAATATACTTTGAGGTACATATCTTGAGGAATGGACTTTGAGGGACATATTTTGTGGAACTAACTTTGAGGGACATATCTTGAGGAATATACTTTGAGGGACATATCTTGAGGAATATACTTTGAGGGACATATCTTGAGGAATATATTTTGAGGGACTTATATTGAGGAACACACTTTAAGGGACATATCTTGAGGGATATACATTGAGGGACATGACCAGCTTTGCCAAGACGTGATACGAGGAACGTCTCATGAGGAAGAGACTTTGAGAAAATCCGACGTGTTTGAGGAAATCATATTGAGGAACTGGCTTTGAGGGACACGTATTGAGGAACTGGCTTTGAGGAGACACGTATTGAGGAAATGGCTTTGAGGAGACACGTATTGAGGAATATGTGGAGCAAGAAGGAACAAGACTGACTGCATCCTTAAGAACGTGTTTGTGAGCGACGAAAATTTTGAGACTAGAACAGCGTTAGAGAGACGTTGAGAGAGAGAGAGAGAGAGTTAGGAGGTAGATTGAGGCAGGCGCTAGAGGCACGGGAATACAGGAGGCATACTGAGGCAGCTGGATCTGAGGGGGGGAGCAGTGCTGGAGGCATCTTGAAGCATTGAGGCCAGAGAGGCATCGAGAAGGGGATCAGAGAGCCTGTCAGTGTGAGGTAGATGAACAGGTCCGGCTGTATGCCTGGAAGCGGCCGAAGAGGGGGAGGTTACCCCCTGTCTAACAACGGGAAGAGCTCCTCCTCCACGTCCTCCCCCCAGGGCTCCGCTCAGAGATGGGCTCCTGTTAAATACAAATATCGTGAGTCTACCCCTCTCTCTCTCTTTCTCTCTCTCTCTCTCTCTCTCTCTCTGTCTCTCTGTATGTGTGTGTGTATGTGTGTGAGAGAGAGAGAGAGTGTGTGTGTGTGTGTGAGAGAGAGAGTGTGTGTGTGTGGGAGATATGTGTGTGTGTGTTGTCTGTGTGTGTGTGAAGAGAGAGAGAGAAAGACAGAGAGAGAGAGAGAAAGACAGAGAGGAGAGAGAGAGAGAAAGACACAGACACAGAGAGAGAGAGTGTGTGTGTGTGTGTGAGTGTGAGAGAGAGAAAAAAGAGTGTAGTGTGTGAGAGAGAGAGAGAGAGAGTGTGTGTGTATGTGTGTGTGTGTGTGTGTGTGTGTGTGTGTGTGTGTGTGAGTGTGTGTGTGTGTGTGTGTGTGTGAGCGTGTGTGTGTGTGTGAGAGAGAGAGAGAGAGAGAGAGAAAGTGTGTGTGTGTGTGAGCGTGTGTGTGTGTAGAGAGAGAGAGAGAGAGAGAGAGAGAGAAAGTGTGTGTGTTTGTGTGTGAGAGTGAGTGTGTGTGTATGTGGTGTGTGTGTGTGTCTGCCTGCCTGCCTTCCTGCCTGCCTGTCTGTCTGAGAGAGATTTGAAGGAGGGACATACTAGGAGGTAGATTGAGGCAGGCGCAGAGCGAGAGGCTCGTGAGGACAGGAGGCACATTGAGGTAGCTGTAGCCGTTTGATGGTGTGACACCTGTTCACTGGTGATACTACCTGTACAGTGTCACTTCTTCTTCTTCTTCTTGGCGTACGCTGCTACACAATCATCTGAGTCCAGGCGATGAATGCAGCCGTCTTTTCCAGCTCCTGTCTGCAGCCATGGAGTTTGGTTGTTAGCGGAGTGTCTGTCGGCCACACGTCCTGTCTTGCCACCTGGTGAAGGGGACATCTTTGGAGTATATGCTCCGTGGTTTGGTCTTCTTGACCGCAGGGACAGGTTGGGGAGGGCGCCAGCTTCAGTTTGTGGCTGTTCAGCCTATTGTGACCAGTGCGCAACCTCACCAGGGCAACTTGCTGCTCTCTAGACAACAGGTGGTAGTCATCCCTGTGTCGTCTCGGCATGGAAAGCGCCCTGATGATGCTCCTCTTCTCACTAGTAGCTGACGCTGTTGTTAGGTTGTTCTTCTCCGGCTCCCTCCTTAGCAAGTATATCAGCTCGCTCATTCCCGGAGACTCCGCAGTGGGCTGGAATCCACTGCAGAACTGCTTTTCTGGTTGTGGCAACCTGGTGCAGAGCTCTAGACAGGAGGAGGAGCGTGTTGTTCTGGCATGCCTGCAGCACGGAGAGGGCGTCAGACAAGAAGACAAATTGTCTGCAGTCACAGTCTATAGCCTGAATCATGGAGGCCGCCTGCATGAGTGCTTCTGTCTCAGGATGTACAGTGTCACATAATACATGTACAGTGTCACATAATACATGTACAGTGTCACATAATACATGTACAGTGTCACATAATACATGTACAGTGTCACATAATACATGTACAGTGTCACATAATACATGTACAGTGTCACATAATACATGTACAGTGTCACATAATACATGCACGGTGTCACATAATACATGCACGGTGTCACATAATACATGTACAGTGTCACATAATACATGTACAGTGTCACATAATACATGCACAGTGTCACATAATACATGCACAGTGTCACATAATACATGTACAGTGTCACATAATACATGTACAGTGTCACATAATACATGCACAGTGTCACATAATACATGTACAGTGTCACATAATACATGTACAGTGTCACATAATACATGTACAGTGTCACATAATACATGTACAGTGGTCGCTCAGTACTAACATGACCGTGGTTCAGCATAAATACCCATTCAGTGTGTCAAAATTCTATTCTGTCACTGTTGTCATCTAATACTTGTCAGTGTCACTTTATACATGTCTGCCCCTAATACATGCACAGTGTCACATAATACATGTACAGTGTCACATAATACATGTACAGTGTCACATAATACATGTAACACGATGCCGTCTGCTTCATGGTACTCCAACCACCGTGGGATGCCGGGGTTCTGTCAGTAGAAATAGTATCCCCACCTTCTGGAGACTGTGTGCTAGAAATTTCCTCTATTTCTGTCACTGTCTTTGTTTCTTTCTTCCTCCTTCTCTTTCCGTCATTTCTTCATATCATTGTCTGCCCCAAGCTGTGGGTAAATAGCTCCACTGCCTTGTGGACATCTCGGGAGAGAGTAAGGCTAAGGGAGTTAACCCTGAAAAAAAAACGATGGAAGGCAAGGGGAAACCACAATCGTAGTCTTCCCCAGGAAAACCATGGACAAAGGAAACATTGGAAATAGCCGGCAGAATCGGCCAAGCCAAAACAGCATTCAAGAAGATGACAAGCATTCTTACCAACAAATGCCTACCAATTAACATCAGAAAGAGAGTCCTTGAATGTTATATAGAACCAATACTGTTGTACGGATGCGAGGCGTGGACAGTCAGCAAGCAAAGCCAGAGCAAGATTGAGGCAGCCGAGATGTGGTTTCTCAGAAGAATGTTGAGAGTTCCATGGACAGCAAAGAAAACAAACCAGACAGTCTTGATGGAGGCAGACACAAGTTGATCACTCATAAGGAAAATTAGGAAAAGACAAGCAACATTTATAGGCCATTTTATGAGGAAGGGGGATTTGGAGCACCTGGTCACAACGGGAAAGCTGGAGGGAAAGAGGGCACCAGGTAGACCCAAGGAGAGAATGCTGGACGGACTTGCAGAGTGGCTGGGGATGAGGAGGGTGGGGGAGATGCTGGGAGCA
>CM060315.1:92009755-92019755 GCA_030674185.1 Monoplex corrugatus
CATTTCTTTATTTACTCTTCCTTTAAGATAGTCGCACTGGATTTATCATGTGAAATTCAGGCTGGACGTGTTCGCGCGCACACTCACACACACGCACACAGACGCTCACGCACGCACGCGCTCGCACACACACACACACTCACTCACCCACTCACTCACTTCACACACGCACATATACACACTCGCACACTCAGAGAGAGAGAGAGAGAGAGAGACGCACAGGCACAGACACGCAGATACACACACATATACCACTAACACACACACACACACACACACACACACACACACACACACATACACACACACACACACACACACACACCACAACACACACACACACACACTCACCACACACACACACACACACACCACAACACTACACACACACTCTCAAACACACACACAACACCACACACACACCACACACACACACACCCCACAACACACACACAACCACTACACACACACCACCACACACACCACTACACACACACCACTACACACACACACACACACAACACACACACACACACACACACTCACACACACACAACCCACTACACACACACACACACAACACACACCACACAAACACACACACACAACACACACACACACACACACACAAACACACACAACCACTACACACACACACACACACACACACACACACACACACACCACTACACACACACACACACACACACACACACACACACACACACACACACACACACACTCACACACACACTACACACACACACTACACACACACACACACACACACACACACACACACCACACACAAACACACACACACACACACACACACACCACTACAACACACACACACCACTACACACACAAACACACACACACACACACACCACCACACACACACACACACACACTCCCAAACACACACCACAAAGACACCCACCCCTCACTCACCTCCCCCACATCACACACACACACACCACACACACACACACACAACACACAACACCCACACACACCACACACACAAACACATCACACACCCACACACAACACACAACACCAAACACCCGACACACACACACACACACACAACACACACACACACACCCACACACACACACACACCACACACAACACCCACACACACACAGTACCACTCCCTTTTTCCATCAACAGAGAAAAAAAAGCCGAGACAGATCACAGTATTTAATAACACTACACGCATTTAACTTCCCAACACATCATACAAAAGGAACTAGAAACTGTTTATAAGTGTACAGTTCAGCTTTAGAAGGCCAAGGTATCCGTAATAAAATGCAGAATGTTCAAGTCGCCTGCCAATAAATTAACCCAGTCCAGGTCGTTTCCCCGTACAGCCTTCACTTTTCTCCCAGTTGACCGGAAAATCGAACTCAACGTCTAGTCCTCGAAAGAGACGAAAAATGAGTCGGACCGACATAGGACCTCTGCTCGTTGAAGATCAACAGAAATTAAAATCTTGAAGAAAAGGAGCATCGCTCAGCGCCTTGGTATAAGTACTGGAAGAGGCTTATTTCCCAGGTCCCTTCCTTTGAAGACCGATAACGTTTGCTTCTGATGTCTTGGTTACCTCGACTCCGCATTCTATCCCAACTGAAAAACTTACTTTGATTCCCTCACCTATCCACCAGCTTCTGCAAGGAGAAGCTGGTGTAGGTGAGGGAATCAAGGGTAAGTTTTGCTTTGCTAGCAGGTGGCAATGCAGGAGACGGTGGGTGTGCGGGAGTCGAAGGTTAAAAATGGGTGGCGCTTCGCTGGGCGACATGTTTTAACAGGAGAGCAGCAGAGATTCAAACGGTATCCATTGAGACAAGAGAATGAACATGCTATGATCTGATTAATGATATCAGTTAATTATTAGGGTCCAAGAGAAGTTCACTCGAGCTTCAGTGTGCAAGGGTTTTTCGTGTTTTGAATTGTATTGCATAGTTGTGGCGTGAACTGTGCATAGGACGATTGCTTGGATGGTTCCGGGACACATGAATTAGTTTATGTTAACCCCCCCCCTCTTTATTGTCTCGTCTGTCTTCTCTTCATGTCTGTCTCTCTCTCTGTCTTCTCTGTCTCTGCTGTGCTGTCGATGCTTCGAACAGATGATCAGACTTAGTTTTATTGTTTAAAGCCCCCCCTCTCTCGCTCTCTCTCTCTTCTCTCTCTCTGTTCTTCTGTCTGCTCTTCCTGTCTGTCTCTCATCTGGGCTCTGTCTGTCACTCTCCTTCTCAAACAACTGATCTACTTAGTTTTATGTTAATCCCACCCCCTCACTCTCTCTCTCTAGCTCTGTCTCTATCTCTGTCTCTCTGTCTCTCTCTCTCTCTGTCTGTCTGTCTCTCTCTCTCAACACACTGATCTACTTAGTTTTATTGTTTAAAGCCCCCTCCCCTCTCTCTCTCTCTCTCTCCTCTGTGTCTCTGTCTGTCTGTCTGTCTCTCTCTGTGTCTCTGTCTCTGTCTGTCTGTCTCTCTCTGTGTCTCTGTCTGTCTGTCTCTCTCTCTCAACACACTGATCTACTTAGTTTTATTGTTTAAAGCCCCCCCCCCTCTCTCTCTCTCTCTCTGTGTGTCTCTGTCTCTGTCTGTCTGTCTCTCTCTGTGTCTCTGTCTGTCTGTCTCTCTCTCTCAACACACTGATCTACTTAGTTTTATTGTTTAAAGCCCCCCCCCCCTCTCTCTCTCTCTCTCTCTCCTCTGTGTCTCTGTCTCTGTCTGTCTGTCTCTCTCTGTGTCTCTGTCTGTCTGTCTTTCTCTCAACACACTGATCTACTTAGTTTTATTGTTTAAAGCCCCCTCCCCCCTCTCTCTCTCTCTATCTCTCTCTGTCTGTCTGTCTCTCTCTCTCTCTATCTCTGTCTCTGTCTGTCTGTCTCTCTCTCTCTCTATCTGTCTCTGTCTGTCTGTCTGTCTCTCTCTCTCTCAACACACTGATCTACTTAGTTTTATTGTTTAAAGCCCCTCCCCTCTCTCTCTCTCTCTCTATCTCTGTCTCTCTGTCTCTATCTCTGTCTCTGTCTGTCTGTCTGTCTCTCTCTCTCTCTCAACACACTGATCTACTTAGTTTTATTGTTTAAAGCCCCCCCCTCTCTCTCTATCTCTGTCTGTCTGTCTCTCTCTCTCTGTGTCTGTCTGTCTCTCTCTATCTCTCTGTGTGTGTCTCTCTATCTCTGTCTGTCTGTCTCTCTCTCTCTCTCTCTCTCTCTCTCCTATCTCTGTCTCTGTCTGTCTGTCTGTCTGTCTCTATCTCTTTCTGTGTGTCTCTCTATCTCTCTGTCTCTGTCTTTCTGTCTCTCTCTGTATCTCTCTCTCTGTCTGTCTCTATCTCTGTCTGTCTCTCTCTCTCTCTTACGATTGACTCTAGTCTCCATCTCTCTGGAATTGTGCACTCTTACGATTGACTCTAGTCTCCATCTCTCTGGAATTGTGCACTCTTACGATTGACTCTAGTCTCCATCTCTCTGGAATAATACACTCTTACGATTGACTCTAGTCTCCATCTCTCTGGAATAATACACTCTTACGATTGACTCTAGTCTCCATCTCTCTGGAATTGTGCACTCTTACGATTGACTCTAGTCTCCATCTCTCTGGAATAATGCACTCTTACGATTGACTCTAGTCTCCATCTCTCTGGAATTGTGCACTCTTACGATTGACTCTAGTCTCCATCTCTCTGGAATAATGCACTCTTACGATTGACTCTAGTCTCCATCTCTCTGGAATAATGCACTCTTACGATTGACTCTAGTCTCCATCTCTCTGGAATTGTGCACTCTTACGATTGACTCTAGTCTCCATCTCTCTGGAATTGTGCACTCTTACGATTGACTCTAGTCTCCATCTCTCTGGAATTGTGCACTCTTACGATTGACTCTAGTCTCCATCTCTCTGGAATTGTGCACTCTTACGATTTACGCCATGATCAGCCAAACAGGATCGAACACAAACCTTCGGATTGGAATTCCGGCGTTTGCCCGCTTGACTATCATGCCCCTGATTTCTTCTTCTTCTCCCCCCCCCCCCCCCCCCCCCTCCGTTACAGCAGACAAGATTGTTTGGCCAGGTAAGCCGTGCCACTGTCTACTGAAGACAAAGAACGTTTGGCTACGGTTGGAAATCGTATGTTCCTGTTAGACAGCGCTGGTTATTTATATTTTTTAACCCTTTGACTCCTGTCCCCTATCCACCGGAGTGGGGGGAAGGGCACAAGGAGAGAAAATTCCTGTCCAAACTGTGAATCGAACCCCGATTTCTCACGTCATTAAGGAAGGAATTTAACCGACAGGCCACAAAGGGTTAAGTTTCTGCTTTGTTGGCTTCGTTGGCAAGGCAGGGTGTAAAGTGGACAGGGTGCTGGAGTCAAAGAGTTAATTTTACGTCGGACCTCCACTGACGATCGTGCTGGCCAGTTAGTTACGTAACTGTTAGGCAACTTTCGGTGGTTGACCGTCCCGGGCTACGTGCTACGTGCTACGTACGGTACACTCGGTGGTGTCCGTGACCCACAGTCTTAAGTGTCCGTGACAGTGTCCACCAGACAGTGCTGCCGTCAACACGCCTCTGGTGCTCTGCTGTTATTTGCTGGTGATGTTTTTGAGGTGAGAATTGGTTCCAGATAGGTTTCAATTTTGTTCAAGAGGAATTCGTCACATTCGGACAGGACCCAGAAAAGCACGAAAAAAGAATCAGAACGCGTATTTAATACAACAAGACAAGACAGGCGCAAATTTTCGGCCAACTGGCCTTTGCCAAGCGTGAATGTAAGATCACAAATAAACACCAAGTACAAAATTAAGAGAAAAAGATTGAAACTTCCCTGCTGCTTCGTCCAGTGGGAGAAGAGGACGAAGTGAAATGGTTAGTTTTGTATGTGCTCGGCCATTCCAATCTGACATCGGTTATCCAGCAGATTTCCCGAGTTTGCACAGAACTCTAGATCTATGCGCTGGTAAGTCTTGAAATGGGAAAGGGGGGAGAAGGGACCTGTGAAACACTAAGCCGACACCATCAGAATGATGGAAACGTTAAGATGGACAGCCAACAGGCCAGTGGACTTGTGAAACAGTAAGCCGACACCACCATAATGATGGAAACATTCAGATGGGCAGCCAACAGGCCAGTGGACCTATGAAACACTAATCTGACACCACCAGAATGATGGAAACATTAAGATGGGCAGCGAACAGGGCAGTTTTTAATGTTGTGGAAGCTGGTGGATAGGGTGAGGGAGTGAAAGGGTTAAGTTTTTGCAGTTGGTGGATAGGGTGAGGGAGTGAAAGGGTTAAGTTTTTTGCAGTTGGTGGATAGGGTGAGGGAGTCAAAGGGTTAAGTTTTTGCAGTTGGTGGATAGGGTGAGGGAGTCAAAGGGTTAAGTTTTTGAAGCTGTTGGATAGGAATGCGGGAGTCAAAGGTGTTAACGCCCCTGTCATATCAATGGTGTCAGTGTTCTGTAGGTCTCTTTGCCCTCCCCATTTCAAGATCTTGCTGGCGCTCAAAGTGTTGCGCAGGCTTAAGGAGTCTTCTACATAGCTGCTGGCAGATTTGGATGGAGCGTTTATGCAACTGTCCGACTGTGATGAATTGGTGTGGACGAAAGTCCGTACTGCAAACTTCAGCCTTGATTCTATGAACGCCAGACTGAATCAATCATCGTAGGTTTCTTGGAAACTTTGATGACTCGTCAGTGCCACGTAGGCCTACAACTCCGGCTGTGCAGTTATTCTCTGGAGAGTGGCCTTGAGGAGGTCACGTGTGTGTAACTGTTGCGGTTTCTTCTGAAGTAGAAATTGGCAGAACCTCAGGCGTCTGTGATCACATCCACCCCCACCCCCCTTATCCCCTGTCCTGCTTCGCCTGGCGAAATGATTACATGAGGTGTGGCGAGCTGGAAAATGACTGTGTGGTGGTGGTGGTGGTGGTGGTCTTTGATTTAATGTCTATTCACTAAAGTGATTTTAGACAACAACAAAAAAAAGATACATGAGGAGAAAAGAGAAAACTTGGAAATGGTTGATCTTCGGGAAAAAGAAATGAACCAGAAAATCAACTATGCCGAAGACGAGAAAGAAAAATTGACAAATGACATTAACATAATTAACAATTGAAATAGTAAAATTAGCTAACCATAACATTGAACATGAGACCAAGATTGTTCCAGTGGTAGGCTGATAAAATACCAGTACAAATACAGACTAGGTCAAACATAGTCTAGGTAGGGCCTCAGGACCTGGCCAGCTCATGGGTTTGTGTGCAGGCTTAAGGCCTGTGCCACGGTCACCATACACATGGCAGCTGTGACCTTAGTGCATATGGAATTCGTTCCAAGCGCAGAAATGTCATCTTGACAAACTAAAACTGAAACAGTGAATGTACTGTATAAAACTCAGGCTGCTGTATCCAGGGAGAGCGAGTCGCCATAGGGAGGCGCCACCTTTCCTTCTCACTTTTCTATACGCGTGTTTTTTTTTTGTATACTCTGTGAAAGTGGATTTTGCTGCAGAACTTTGCTGGGGATGACGACTTTGTTGGTGTGGGGTCTTTAACGTGCGTTGAATACTTGCTTCACACAGGGATCTTCGGTTTATTGTCTCATTTTTAAAAGACTAGGACATAGACCATCAGAGACTAGGACTGGACCTCCACTTAAGATCTAGTGGAGAGGGGGCACAGGGAGAGAAAATCCCTGTCCTAACCGGGAATCGAACCCCAATTTCTCACATCCTAGCGAGGGTCTTTGACCGCCAGGCCACTCACTGCGTTGTGTTGACCAGTGGTCACTGTACAACCCGTCGCTATGGAAACAAAGCCCTCCTGCCACCACCAGGGCACTGGCCACACGCCGCACAGAAAAGGTCAGAAACAAGGACAGGCGGCGAATGACCCTACCCCCCCCACCACCACCCACCAACAACAACATAGTGATCATCGGCACACCAGCACCAGCACAAGACCGATCACAGTCTCGCTGCCCATCCCAGCTCCAGGCAGTCAGCCAAAAGCTCAGGTGTACCATCCCACTCTCACCCACCCGGCCACGCGGTCAGTCACAGCAAGCCGACCCACGCGGCGGCTCCCTCTCACAGTGGGTCGGCCACACACAAACACGTTGCTGCTGCTGCTGCTGCTTCTTCCTCCTCGGCTTCCGGCCTCAAAATGGCCGACCGGAAGTCACGTGACGCTCACAGCCGTCACAACCTGCATCATGTGCGAAAGTCTCACGGTGATTTTTTTCATTTCATTTTAATTTTTTTATATTTTTTATTTTTTATTTTATTTTATTTTATTTCTTTTCATTTTATATTTTATTTTATTTTATTTCTTTTCATTTTTTTTTTTTTTTTTTTGTTTCCGTAACTTGCCTGTCACTTCTTTTAGCATCTTATCTAGTGTTTTAAACTCTCACTGGTTGTTTTGATAGAGCCGTAGACTCAAGATCTCATATCTCGAGTTCAATCCCAACCCGTAACATAAAGAAACTGACCTGTTGGTTGTCAGTCTTAACCCTTCAACTCCCGAACCCTGTCTACCAGCATCCCGCATTGTCAACCATGCTATTAAAACGAAAACTTAACCCCTTTGACGCCCTCACCCTATCCACCAGCTCCCCTGCAGGATAGAGCCAAAGGTTTAATTTTTTTTTCATTTCATCGCAGAAATGACTCATGTAGAAACAGGCCCATACATGTATTTCAGTCTGAGCAGGATGTTGACAATGTCTGGCAATGCAGACGAATTAGCCTGTAGTGAAAGCTTAGGATAAATCAACGTACAAGCAAACCCCTTCTTGCCACAATTTGGTGGCTAGGGTGTGGGAGTCAAAGGGTTAATTTTTCTATCATTGTGGTGGTGCCAGCTTTGTGTTTCACAGGTTCCTTCTCCCTTTCCCATCTTCCCTGAATCTGTACGTAGACAGTGGGTCACATTAACTTGCTGTCAGATATGGGTGTAGCGCATATGGAATCTCTCTAACACTCATAATCATCATCATCATCATCATCAGGTGCCCTGCCGCATGGCGTTGGCGACCATGGACTTCCAACCATCTCTATCTCTCGTTGCCCCTAGCATCTCCCCCACCCTCCTCGTCCCCAGCCACTCTGCAAGTCCGTCCAGCATTTCTCCCTGGGTCTACCTGGTGCTCTCTTTCCCTCCAGCTTTCCCGTTGTGACCAGTTTGCTCCAAATCCCCTTCCTCATAAAATGGCCTATAAATGTTGCCTGTCTTTTCCTAATCTTCCTTATGAGTGATCTACTTGTTGTCTGCCTCCATCAAGACTGTCTCGTTTGTTTTCTTTGCTGTCCATGGAACTCAACATTCTTCTGAGAAACCACATCTCGGCTGCCTCAATCTTGTTCTGGCTTTGCTTGCTGGCTGTCCACGCCTCGCATCCGTATAATAGTATTGGTTCTATATAACATTCAAGGACTCTCTTTCTGATGTTAATCTCTAACACTACAAACTGCAAGCTCACTGCAATAGTTACGTGTGAAAAACTCGTGTTCCTCGTGTTTCGCTTTCTTTTCGTTCTGTGACAAAACGGGTGTTGGGTGAGATTGGGTGTGGTGGGGGTGTTCTGGTGTACATGTCACTACTTAGTTTGAGGTGTTCATTAAAACTTTTATCTTGTTCAGCTGAAATCTCTCTCTGTCTGTGTGTCTCTCTCTGCTGTTTCTCTCTCTCTGTCTCTTGTCTCTCTGTCTCTTTCTCTCTCTGTATGTGCGTGCGCGCGCGCGTGCGTGTGTGTGTGTGTGTGTACGCGTGCGTTTGTATATATGTGTTAACGAGTGAGTTTAAGTGTGTACGTTTATGTGTATATAACCTCTTATAAGCCTTTGGGCGTATGTGTTTTAGTGGGTGTGTGTGTGTGTGTGTGTGTGTGTATGTGTAGTGTGTTGTGTATGTGTGTGTGTGTGTTGTGTGTGTGTGTGTGTGTGTGTGTGTGTGTGTGTGTGTGTGTAAAATTCCTGTACCCTGGGTCGAGCGTTTCGTATTTGTTTTTGCGTTCCAAGTTTTCTGAGATGTGTGTTTCGGTACGCAGCGCGCGCAGGTGGTATGTCGCTGCGCAGTGTGTATACTTCATCGTCAGTGGGCGTATCCGGTGTATGCTGTAAGTTGATGTACCCAGCAGATGGATATCACAGAGCTATACATCATATCCGATGTACGCAGTAACTTCATGTACCCAGCAGATGGATATCACAGAGCTATACATCATATCGATGACGCATAATTCTGTACCCAGCATGATATCAGAGCTATACATCATATCCGTGTACCAGTAACTTCCTGTACCCAGCAGATGGATATCACAGAGCTATATACATCATACATAACTCTATGGTAGATACACGCTATAAATAACCTACCCGTGACTATGATGACGCTGATCGATCGACTGCTGCACGCGCGCCTGAAGGGTAGGTCTGGAAATAGACCACCCAGGAAACGGGGAAGATGCGACTACATAATTGGACCTCGTGTTTCCTCCCTCCCCCCCCCCCTCTCTCTCTCTCCTATATACTTCTCCACTTTCACCCCCACCCCCCATTCCTTTTCTTATGCAAGTCGCGGCACCACCGTACGTAGTTTGTAGAGCTATGGACTCAAGATCTGATATCTTGAGTTCAATCCCAGCCCACAACATTAAAATTAAAAGCTGGCCTGTTGGCTGTCCATCTTAATGTTTCTATCATTCTGGTGGTGTCAGCTTACTGTTTGATAGCCATGCAAAAATTGATACATACCACTTTCTTTTTCATGTACATTCCTTCCTGTTTAGAAACATCACAAACTTGTTCATATTAAATCAAATTTAAAGATATTTTCAGTGCTCATTAGATGGAAACAGAACTGTCCCATGAAATGATGAAATGGCTGTAAACAATTTATTGGAGTGATAAATTCAAATACCTGGGAACGGTCATTTCATCAGACGGCAGATGCACATCAGAAATAGCCAGCAGAAT
>CM060315.1:92024755-92034755 GCA_030674185.1 Monoplex corrugatus
TCACCCATCCCCCACCCCATCTCGCTTTCCTTTTCCGTGCATTTCGCAACTGACGGAACTGAAATGACATTAGAGATTGTTTTATTGTTGAAAAGCTAGTCGACTGCGTAGAGCCATATCAGTAAAACCGTTTCAAACCATACACAATATTTCAACAGGAAGAAAAACAAAAGGACATTTTAAGTACACATAATCTAAGGAGATGCCCCAGGCGTTGATCACTCCCGTCATATTTATCATATAAGGGATTTAGAAAAACATACCTGAATCATCATCATCATCATCATCATGTGCCCTGCTGCACGGCGTTGACGATCATGGCCTTCCATACGAATCTATCCCTTGTCGCTGCAAGTACATCTCCCACCCTCTCTGTCCTCAGCCACCCTCCAAGTCCGTCCAATATTTTCTCCCTGGGTCTACGTGGTGTTCTCTTTCCCAAACAGCTTTCCTGTTGTGACTAGGTGTTCTAATTTCTCTTTCCTCGTAAAATGTCAGGAATCTGGTGGATAGGGTGAGGGAGTCAAACGGTTAAAATTTTTTATAATATAATCAAAGGACACAACTCTTGAGAATTATCTCCCATGTTGTATAGAACTTCTCAAATCTAACATAGCTTACGCTACCCATTCAGCTAGCATAGAAGCAGATACAAAGTACAAAAACAGCAAGCTCAGAACACTCCTTTTTTTTCTTTGCTTGCATGAATGAGAATAGAGAGGATTGCTTGAACAGCGTCTGACCTCACACGAGTATTGTGCGCTTCACAAAGGCGTGAGTGCCAGAGGGGGACACACGTAAAGCAAGTGTCTGTCAGCCCCTACTGCTGTGATATAAAAGTAACAACAACTACAAGACATGGTAAAGATTAGGAAAAGACAGGCAACATTTACAGGAGTCTGTTTCTGTATGTCAGTTAGTCGTGCAACACGATGTGGGAAATATGGTTTTAAAAACACAGAAGCAGTGCATCTCTCTCTCTCTCTCTTTCTCTCTCTCTCTCTCTCTCGCTCTCTCTCTCTCTCTCTCTCTCTCGATTTCTCTCTCTCTCTCTGCCTGTCTGTCTTTCTCTCTCTCTCACTGTCTGTCTGGCTCTGTCTGTCTGTCTGTTTGTCTCTCTCTCTCTCTCTCTCTCTACCTGTCTGTCTTTCTCTCTCTACCTGTCTGTCTTTCTCTCTCTCTCTCTCTCTTTCTTTGTGGTGTGTGTCTTTGTCTTTGTCTCTGTCTCTCTCTCTGTGTCTGCCTGTCTCTTACATATGTGGGCGCGTACACACCACAACACACACACACACACACACACTACACCACACACACACACACACACAACACACACACCACTACACACCACCACACACACACACACACACACACACACACACACCACACACACACACACACACACACACACACACACACACACACACACACACACACACACACACACACCACACACACACACACACACACACACACACACACACACACACACACACACACACACACACACTACACACACACACACACACACACACCAACACACACACACACACTCACACACACACCACACACTACACACACACACACAACACCACACACACACTACACACACACACACACACACCACACACACAGAGAACAAAGAAACACAAACGTACATGCATGAACATATTCATAAGCATGCACACTTTAACTCTCATTTAATAGACACACATGAACACATGCTTGCGCAGACGCACACACACACACACACACACACTCACACACACACACACACACCACACACACCACGCACACACACACCACGCACACACACCACACACACACACACACACACACACACACACACACACACACACACACACACACACTGTTCCTGTTTGAAGCTAATTGTATGGAATGTCGTTGAAGGTTTTCCATAAATGTATGTTAATTTACGGTTCAGTGTAATCATTCCTTTTTTTTTTTTTTTAACAAGCTGATAATAGTAATAATCGTAATGATATTTATAAGGCGCCAAATCTTGATATGCAGATCAAATCAAAGTGAACACACTCATCATTCACAAAAAACAAGCACTCATAATGACACACTCAAGGACACGTTTATCGCGAGGGAGAGGACAGGAGTGTTTATGGTTCGTCGTATGATCATTTGCTGTATACTTTGTGATAGTTTGCTGTTCACCTGAATCATTCATTTATCTTAAAAAGTAGTTATCGATAAGTAATGGCCCGCCATATAATTATTTGCTGTTCATTTTAATCATTAATTTCTTTTAACGAGTTGTAAGTTTTGATCGGAAATAACAGCTTGGTCGACGGCACATAGCCCATTATTGGTTGAACGGGGCTGTAGATTTGTTACAATACTTCCATTAGCTTGGATTTTTAACCTGAGCCGACCTGGTTTCCCTGACCGTATGTGACCCACGTGGGTTACAGGAGTTTACAACCGTGAAATAACAATCCACTGGCCTCAACCTCCCCAGTGAAAGCACTGTCACGTGGCACTTCACCTGCCTCTAAGCTGCCCATAGCATAATCTGGGTCATGGGGGCCGGCTTTCCTCGAAGCTCAGTTTAATTTAATATCAGCTTGCTAGAACTGCACGAAAACACCTTATTAGACTTTTCACGAAGAGTCGGACGACATGGTATATTCATATCTGACCTACTTGTAGGTTATTATAGACTATCGATTGACCGACTTTTCAACCGCACTTCGGAGTGTTTGACTTTTCCATAACGAAGTTTAGCCGTTTTACAACTGATTGTTGATAGTAAATTGGATGTTGAGCAGGTACCCTTCGTACTCATTAAAGCGTCACAAATAGTCGTTGGTTAGAAAAGGACTAATTCTGCCCGGTGTGTGTGTGTGTGTGTGTAATTGAAGAGAGGAAAACTGTCAGGCGCCTATCTTGAAGGTGCATCGTCTGCTCTCCTAGGCAGACGCAGTCAGTTCCGACTATGACGACCGGGTGTGAGGCCTGTAGTATTTCATTTTGAGCCTTATTGTTTCCATTTTGATCGAATTATTTGTATTGGATTGTTGTGATGCTGCTCGTCGCACATTCCCTCTTTTAAAAAGGAAATTGAAAGATGCACGAGTGAGTTTCCCACCCAGGTCAATGTGCGTGTGCGGCGACCTTGTGCCATCCCACAATGCCACCGTGGTCCGTGCACAAACGCCAGAAACTGCGCGAAAGAATATAAACCGTCAGTGCATAAGGCAATTTCTTTTTCATTTTGTTTATTGCAGTCTAGTGGTTTAGTTTGTTTCATTATATACGTTATAGTGAATGCCACGGTGCATGAATTGTAGCCATTGGAACAAACTGAGATTGATGCTGTCGGACGAATATCCATGGCATTAGGGCTTGTATTTGCTGTAGAAAGAGAGGAACAGACACTTTTTACCGTTGACATTTTTGCCGTGGATTTGTAAGGTGTTTTGCACTCAGTGGATTACACATCTTGTTGTTCGTTATATAGTGGTGTGTTGAAGTTTGCAAGGCTATGGGCAATGCAGCGACAGCGAAGAAGGGGGATCCGGCAGAAAATGGTAAGTGAAAACATTGCCGTGTGTGCTGGCTATTTTTATACCGTCAGGAACTGCCGATCGTTTTTGCGGTTTTGCCAGTTCCAGGCGAAAATGTCAGTCTGCTGTCGGTTTGACTGGCTTCTAGCGGTGAACGGTTTCCTGTACGTTTTTAAAGCGAAGCTTCTTTGTTCGTTTTTGTTTGAAATTAGTGTCAAACAGCCATATTTTAGAGAAAATCTTCGTTCGAGGGTCACCTGCGTAAACAGACCTCTAACATACAGCCTAGTCTAGTACACTCAAACAAGTAAACTGACCGTTATCAAATATCATCATCAATGGTCATTAGTCTGATTAGATAATCTAGAGCCTAGATCATAATCATAATAATGATACTGAGATACTGTTCAAGCCTAGGAACATGTACTAATTTCTAGGCCTAAATAACTAGAATATGCCACATGGCAGTACGTAAGCTAGGCCTAGGCCTATATTTTTCCTGACATCGTGCAGTTTCAGCAGCCGTGTCGGTGAACTGTTATCTGTTGCTCCAATTTCAACTTGAAGTATTAGCCTATCTATAGTAATGTGTGATTTGCAGCAAACTGTAGCACGATAGTTTGAATGATTTTTCCAGTTTTATAGTTTTATCCAGTGAAAACTCCACTAATGGTATTGATTTGAATGAATTCTTCCAGACTTATCCCCTGAAACGCCCACATAGGTAACGTTGTAACAATGATTGGAACCATTCTTGGTAATTGATTGAAATGGTGGTAATAAATCATTTGTATCATGGAGTTCGGGATGTAGGCCTAATCAGCATAGGTGTTAGTACTGTTACCTGCAATTCTTAAGTGGAAAAGGTGATGTAATTTAATCTCACTTATCACATACTCGGCACATGTGCATTTAACCCTTTGACCCCCGCACCCTCTCCATCAGCATCCTGCATTGCCAGCCATGCAAGCAAAACAAAAACTTAACCCTTTGACTCCCTCTGGAAGCTGGTGGATAGGGTGAGGGAGTCAAGGGTTAAGTTTTTACAGTTGGTGGATAGGGCGCGGGAGTCATAGGGTTAAGTTTTTGCAGTTGGTGGATAGGGTGCGGGAGTCAAAGGGTTAAAATATATATACTTGTGTACAAACCCATGCACCCACCCAAACACAACCACACATAATAATGATTATCTCACACACACACACACACACACACACACAATGTATGCATGCACATACACGCACGCACACACACACGCATGTACGCGCACGATTACCCGTTGGATAGCCAGTCTCTTTGTCCTGTGTCTGTGACATGTTAAGATGTATGCATACACAAACACGTGTGCATGTCCACACACACACACACACATAATGTGACATATATAATATACTCACACGCTCACTGGCACATGCTCGCATACACATTTTCTGTTAATTGATCAGTCTCTTATTACATCTGTTTCTCTGTCACATGTGTGCACACATTGAATTACACACACACACACACACACACACACACACACACACACACACACAACACACACACACACCACACACCTCATTTCGATGCACACATCTGTTGATTGTCAGTCTCTTTGAGCATCTCTTTGTGCATGTTTTTCTGTCACATCAGCATGTGTGTGTGTGTGCGCGCACACACACACACCACACACACACACACACATGCTTGGGTGCAAGCACTCTCTCTCTTTCTCTCTCTCTCTCTCTCTCTCTCTCTCTCTCTCTCTCTCTCTCTCTCTCTCTCTCTATGAAACTGTGGAATTGTACAATATATATTTTTCTGTGTCACATGTGTGCAAACCCGCCACCCCCACCCTCCAATGTGCACCCACACATGCATACATACATGCATACACAGGGTGCATGCACACACAGATATGCACGCACACATACACATAACATACACATGTATACAATGATGATATGTATGCACGCGCGCGCACACACACACACACACACACACACACACACACACACACACACACACACACACACACACATATTTTCATGCACACATTCTGTTGATTGTCAGTCTCTTTGTGCATGTTTTTCTGTCACATATGCATGTACGCACACTCACAGTATACAGGGGTGCGAGTGCTCTCTCTCTCTCTCTCTCTCTCTCTCTCTCTCTCTCTCTCTCTCTCTCTCTCTCTCTCTCTCTGTGTCAAACTGTGAAATTGTACATATATTTTTCTGTGTCACATACGTGTGCACATACACCCCCCCCCCCCTTTCCCATGTGCACCCACACGTGCATGCATGCACGCATACAAAGGTGAAAGGGTGTATGCACACACAGATATGCACACACGTACACACACACACACACACACACACAACACACACACACACACACACACACACACACACACACACACACACACACACACACACACACACACACACATGCGTGCGCGCACATACACACTCGCACTCTGTGTCGAGGTTTTAGTGCAGTTGGAATGCGTACAAGTAGTAAAGCAACACATGTTTCTGTGATGAGGTGAAGTCAGTGCAGTGATAAGAGTTATACAGTATACCAAGTATAATTTACTACTGTATGGAAGTGAAAAGCATGTTTTTTGTTTGTGTGTGTGTGTGTGTGCGCGTGCCTGTGCTTGTGCGCGCGCGTGTGTGTGTGTATGTGTGTGTGATTAAAAAAAATTTTTGATTGTTTTGTTTTTAAATCTTCCTCTTTCCTCTGAATTTGACTACATAATCGGTAGTCCCTTATTGAAACGAAATGTTCATTTGTAGTTTTATTGCTGACCTTATTCATTTGTAATGTTAATGGTGCTCCTAATGATGATTTATGTTGTGAATGTACTTACAACAAATTCCGAAGCAGCTGCATAATGCACATTGAAATGTTACAGTTACACAGTACAACAGCACCTGATGAGGACGTTCGGAACATATGATCTCTGAATCTGATTAATTTAATTAACTTTATCAATAAATCAATAAATCATTGACTGATTGAGTCATTGAATACGCTTGGTGAGAACCAAAGGGTTCACAAAGATGTGTACATGGTATTCCATACAGGTATTAGATTTGTAGTATTTGATTATGAACCAGGAAAAAATACGAAAAAAGAATTCCTTTTTAGTGTTTTTTTCTGGTTCCTGTTTGCTTGAATGCAGGCAGTCACACTTGTTTTGGATTTCGTATTTGATTATTATTATCTTGATGTCTTATGTGTTGCAGTCCTCTGTCAGTTATAATGTCAGCTTGTGTCTTGTGATTTGCAGTCTATGCTTAATGAATTATTGATAATGTCTGGTTGTGTCTTTTGTGTTGCAGTCAAAGAATTCCTTGCCCAGGCAAAAGAAGAGTTCCAGAAGAAATGGGACCACCCACCTCCTGTAAGATCTGTGTGTGTGTCACTGTGTGTGTGTGTGTGTGACACTGTGTTTGTGTGTGTGTGTGTGTGTGTGTGTGTGTGTGTGTGTGTGTGTGTGTGCACCTGCGTGCGTGCGTGTATGTGGGCTCTGTGTGAGTATGGCACTATGGCAAGATGTTGATTTCAGAAATTTTCATGAAAGTAATAACTTAGTTTATTTCAACAAGACATAATGTTAAAAACATTAGTCAGTGTTGATCTTTAGTAACTTTGCACATGAAAGCAAGTCTTTGAGTTAAGCTTTGTATTTATAAACTGATCAATCATATTCTTGCTTGATATATGAAGATTGTATCACTATCAGTGATTGCTCCTGATTTTGTAAACTTGTAATATTCCTTGCCGTATGGCGTTGGCATTCATGACCCTTCATACAGATCTGTCTTTTGCATTGCAACTTATCGCCTACCGTTTCTGTCCCCATCTGCTCTGCAAAACTAATATTTTTTTGCCTGGGTCTACCTGGTGCTCTTTTTCCCTTTAGCTTTCCTGTTGTGACCAGGTGATCGAATTTCTCTTGCCTTATAAAATGTCCTATAAATGTTCCTTGTCTTGTGTTGTATTGTCATAGAATTATTTTTAGTGTGACGAGTGATGTATACATGCATCATTACGTTAATATGTAAGATATTTATAAGTCAAAAAAGTAATAGTTTTTGATGTGTTCACAGTATAATCTGAATGTTATTTTACAAGTACGTATTACTTGTAATGCTTCTAACTGACCAGCTGAGTTTAGATTTGTAGGGCCTTGTAAAGTTGTATTTAAAATGTAGTTTCTTCCTCAATTTCTGGTTTTATGTCATGAACTCAGACAGTGCTTAGTCCCGAATAGTGGTGAGGTTAGGTTGAAAAGCTTTGCATTGTATGGGGATAGTAAAGTGTGGACCTTTAAGAAAAAGAATTGTATGACTTTGTCTGATTAACCATCACACACATTTCTAACCAGTAAAGTGTGGACCGTTTAGAAAAAGGGATAGTATGACTTTGTCTGATTAAGGGCTTAACTCAATCGCTTCGTGCCGGGAAAAAATCTCCGTCATTTCCGTTTACTGCTTGGAGATGAGACATCAATTTATCGATGGCGGACATTCATTGTTGTTTTTTTACGTCAGAAGCGTCAGTTATAGGGAAAACTTACTGGGAAACGAAACTAGGGTATGTTTACCGCAGTTATTTACCTTAGACCGTTTGTGGCAATGTGAAACAAAGACAACAGTAGCCTTTTTTCAGCGCTACCCGCGACATGCGAATTTCGCAAATGGCGTCAAGGAAAGCAAGTCAAACCTCACAATTTTGTAAATATTTTGTGCTCTGGAGCAGTTGTATGCAAAAAGTGACAACTACCAGAAATCTTGTGATTTTAAACATCCATGGCATGGAAATTATGTTCTGGACTTCATCTAAAACTGTTTCACAGTGTGTGTTCATATCCATCAAAAAAAAAAAAATTACCCCCCTTTGGATACCTATTTGGATACCTCATCATTTACAAGTACATGGAATACCATAAATAAAGTAAGATTATTTGTAAAGATCTAATCCTGGTCTTTCTGTATGACTTTACTTTGTTTGTCTACTTTATTTGGTTGTTTTTCTATATTTTTTTAAAATGTGCTAAAAATCCTCCGAATTGAGGGGACAGAATGACCCTGAAGACTGCGACTCAATTGAGTTAAAATGTTCCGCGTCTGGGCGGAACTCTACGATTTAGGTTTGTTTAAAAAAAGAAAAGAAAAAAAAAAGCATCCATGATCGGCTTGCAAGCGTTCATAGCAACGGCGCGCAAGTTATGGCCCCCGAACCCCCCTAGTTTCAGTGGTTTTTTTCCTCCTCCTATTTTAAGCCCTGCTGATTAACTAACTAAACACTTTTCTAACCAGTAAACTGAGTAAAGTGTGGACCGTTTAGAAAAAGAAATAGTATGACTTTGTCTGATTAACTAATTAACACATTTCTAACCACACAGTATCTGCTCAGTTTGCTGTCCATGGACGAAGTAATTTTGACTTACAGTACACTCAGTGCTGTAGGTTGCATCACAGAAAATCCTCTTACAGTGTTATAGAAATATGCTTGTTTTTGATTAGATTTGCTTCACATTTTCTGACATTGTGTAAAAATGACTGCTTGATGTATTGTGCTATTTATAATGTTTGAAGATTCAACATGAGCACGCTTGCGTATGCCAGCCAGATGAATATTTTGATTGATGTTTTGCGTTGTGTTCACAAACAGAACAATCATCACCATTACCACCATTCAACAGATCACTGTCATGTGCTTTCAGCTATATTTTCGTTGAAATTGGCGTCAAAATCATTGTCAGAATCATTGTTTGAATCTTCATTGTTTCGTGGCATTAAGTTTGCGAATATTTCGTCAAGCAGTTGTTGAACACTGAAGAAACTTCACTTTGCCAAAAAATCCAAGTGAAGACAAGAATATTACATTTACTGTGACTTCAGTGAGTAATTTCCCAAGAAACCGTTGTGGCAAAGTTCTGCCTCGTTATTTTGTCATCATCAACAACCAGAAGGGAAAGTGGCAAAAATGCATGACCAGCAGTTTGTTGTTAGCACTCCAGGGGTGGAATTTCAAGTGGCCCACAAATTGTCAGCTTCAGTATGTGTTGGCAGTGTTACTGTTAGTTACATGGATCAGTGTTGGAAACGTGCTATTGGTGATTGAGATGAAATCAGAGTTCTTTTGATGATGCATGCTTGTTCCTTTGGTCAAATGTGCACATGTGCTGCAGTTTTACTTTGGACAGTAGGGGATAAGACAAGGAAAGGTAAGGACACATTCCTGATCCTAGTGTGGGTAGGATGTGGGGAACTTTACACTGTTGGTTGTTGATATATGTGGCATCCTGATGAACAGTGCCAGTGGCTAGGGACTAGAATTCGGTAGCGCCACTGTAGCTGCTAAACTGAAAAGTCATGGGGAGGTGTATGGGCATGTTTTGTTATTGATAGTTCCTTTAACCGTCTGACTCCTGCATACTATCCACCAACTGCAAAAACTTAACC
>CM060315.1:92039755-92049755 GCA_030674185.1 Monoplex corrugatus
CATCTTTCTGTGTAGATCTAACCAGGGTTTGTTGGAGCCTTTTTAAGTTCTTTTAAGTCCTGGTAACTGATTTTTTGGTAAAAGGACTTTTTTAAGTTCTTTGCTTTACATGTAGATCCTTTCTACCTGTGTTGTAAGTCCTTTCACTGTTTCAGCACCATGTATGTCCTGTTAAGTCCTTATCAGCTTTTTAAGTCCAATACTTTTTTTCAAGGACTATTCTGTTTTCTGCAAACACCAATATTTAATTGTAAAAAATCTGCCATGAGCATAAAAAAACCATAAGCAGTCAATGTTTTTAGTGATTAGGGGAAGCAAACTATTTCCTGAACAAATGTTTTGGTTATTCAGTTGATTTGTAAAGTTGTAAACATAATTCAGCAATGTCAGGAAATTGCACTTTCCAGGAAAAGTGGCAGAAAGATGAAAGATCTTAAGAGTGGATCCAGATAATAGTTACAAACAAGATATGCTCTTTGCAGCCAGTTTTGTGTCATTCTTTGAGCTGAGAGCTGAAACTTGCATCAGTGGGAGAGTCAAGTCTTGAACCATCACTTGGAAGATTGATCATCATAAGAGGGAAGCACAGAGAGACAGAGCAGAGAATCGCTGTCAAGTGACAGATTTGTTCCAACAGCTGGTGATTCACCAAGCTGTGCAGATAATCAAATTGCATCATCATGATCATGCTTCAGGTGTGGTGAAACCAGATCCAGATATATCTCCACCATTCACATCCCACAGCGCATTCAAAACAATGCTGCACGCCTTGTACTCAAAAAGAAAAAAGCTGACCACATATCTCCTCTCCTGGCACAACTTCACTGGCTCCCTGTATCAAAGCACATACAGTACAAACTAGACACCATGTGCTACAAAAGCCTCAATAACGCAGCCCCCGATTACCTGTCAAGCCTGCTTGAGATCTATATTCCCTCACGTACTTTCCGTTCTGCCTCCGATCCTCTGACTTTTCGCTTTCCACGCACTAAGCTCAGTACCTATGGTCCACGAGCCTTCTCTGTTTCTGGTCCACTCTCCTGGAACAAACTTCCTCTCTCAGTCCGTCAGCAACCTACTTTTGTCTCCTTCAAGTCCGCTCTCAAAACTCACCTTTTCTCCTCTGCATAAAATCTGACCTTACTCAACCCCCTCTGCAGCCTGTCTCCACTCGGAGGGAAATCACATTGTAATATATAATTGTATATAATATGCTCTCTATAATTTTCCATTGCTTTTATTCTTTCTCCCCATTTATAGCCATGCGTGTGTGTGCGTGCGTGTGTGTCTGTTTTAATGCTTAGATTTGATTTTATCAAGATTTTGCACATATAAATACTGTAATATTATTATTATTACAACAGTTGATCTTAATCAACATTTGTATGAAATACTGCAGGCCAGTGTCTGTATGTCATCAAAACAGGATTTATTATACGCAGTAGTTTGATGAACCCTGGAGCAAAAACAACTAGTTCAAGCAGATGGATGTCGCAGTCATAGGGAGAGGCCAGAGTGTGATGTTGGGCTTCTTAGATCTGTGTTCTGCATGATTAAAGCTTGGCAATGTTCCATATCATCCTGTCGAGTAAAGTGCTTTTAAAATGACCTGAGGTCTTTTAAGTCCTTTTAAAGTCCTTCATGCCAAGTATCTGGGAACTCTGCTAACTCTTGTCAGCTTCTTGGGCAATGTCTCCAAGCATCTGTATGTATATATATATATGTCAGTATGCTGGCCCACCTCTCTTAACACCTACTTGTGTCAGCTTTTTGGGCCATCTCTCAAAACACCTAATTCTGTCAGCTTCTTGGGCCATCTCTTCAGACACCTAATTCTGCCAGCTTCTTGGGCCATCTCTTCAAAACACTAATTCTGCCTGCTTCTCGGGCCAATTTTCAAAACACCTAATTCTGCCAGCTTCATGGGCCATCTCTTCAAACACCTAATTCTGCTAGCTTTTTGGGTCATCTCTCAAAACACCTAATTCTGTCAGCTTCTTGGGCCATCTCTTCAAACACCTAATTCTGCCTGCTTCTTGTGCCATCTCTTCAACACCTAATTCTGCTAGCTTTTTTGGCCATCTCTTCAGACACCTAATTCTGTCAGCTTTTTTGGCCATCTCTTCAGACACCTAATTCTGTCAGCTTTTTTGGCCATCTCTTCAGACACCTATTTCTGTCAGCTTTTTTGGCCATCTCTTCAGACACCTAATTTCTGTCAGCTTTTTGGCCATCTCTTCAGACACCTAATTCTGTCAGCTTTTTTGGCATCTCTTCAGACACTAATTCTGTCAGCTTTTGGGTCATCTCTTCAGCACCTAATTTCTCTGAGGCTTTTTTGGCCATTTAATCATATGCGCTTCTTTAGCCATCTCTCAGCACCTAGCTCTGTCCAGCTTCTTGGGTCATCTCTCTAGCACCTATTCTGTCAGCTTCTTGGGCATCTGTCCTGGCACCTAATCCTATTAGCTTCTTGGCTCATCCTCTCCATCCTCCCAACCTATCAGCTTCTTGGGCCATCTCCTAGTACCTAGCTCTGCCAGCTTCTTGGGCCATCTCTCCAGGCATCTAATCTTATCAGCTTCTTGGGCCATCTCCTAGTGCCTAGCTCTGCCAGCTTCTTGGGCCATCTCTCAGGCATCTAATCCTATCAGCTTCTTGGGCCATCTCCTAGTGCCTCTCTGCCAGCTTCTTGGGCCATCTCTCCAGGCACCTAATCCTATCAGCTTCTTGGGCCACTCTCCAGTTACCTACTCTTCAGCTTCTTGGGCCATCTGTCCAGGCTCTAATCCTATCAGCTTCTTGGGCCACCTTTCCAGTGACATAATCCTATCAGCTTCTTGGGCCATCTGTCCAGGCATCTAATCCTATCAGCTTCTTGGGCCACCTTTCCAGTGACATAATCCTATCAGCTTCTTGGGCCACTTTCCAGACATTAATCCTATCAGCTTCTTGGGCCATCTTTCCAGGCACTATATCCTATCAGCTTCTTGGGCCACCTTTCCAGTGACATAATCCTATCAGCTTCTTGGGCCATCTGTCCAGTTACATTAATCCTATCAGCTTCTTGGGCCATCTGTCCAGGCATCTAATCCTATCAGCTTCTTGGGCCACCTTTCCAGTTACATAATCCTATCAGCTTCTTGGGCCATCTGTCCAGTTACATAATTCTATCAGCTTCTTGGGCCATCTTTCCAGTTACATAATCCTATCAGCTTCTTGGGCCATCTGTCCAGTTACATAATCCTATCAGCTTCTTGGGCCATCTGTCCAGTTACATAATCCTATCAGCTTCTTGGGCCATCTGTCCAGCATCTAATCCTATCAGCTTCTTGGGCCATCTGTCCAGCACTAATCCTATCAGCTTCTTGGGCCATCTGTCCAGGCATCTAATCCTATCAGCTTCTTGGGCCATCTGTCCAGGCATCTAATCCTATCAGCTTCTTGGGCCATCTGTCCAGGCATCTAATCCTATCAGCTTCTTGGGCCATCTGTCCAGGCATCTAATCCTATCAGCTTCTTGGCCATCTGTCCAGGCATCTAATCCTATCAGCTTCTTGGCCATCTCCAGGCATCTAATCCTATCAGCTTCTTGTGCCATCTGTCCAGGCATCTAATCCTATCAGCTTCTGGCCATTGCCAGATTAATCCTATCAGTTCTTGGCCATCTGTCCAGGCATCTAATCCTATCAGCTTCTTGTGCCATCTGTCCAGGCATCTAATCCTATCAGCTTCTTGTGCCATCTGTCCAGGCATCTAATCCTATCAGCTTCTTGTGCCATCTGTCCAGGCATTTAATCCTATCAGCTTCTTGTGCCATCTGTCCAGGCATCTAATCCTATCAGCTTCTAGTGCCATCTGTCCAGGCATCTAATCCTATCAGCTTCTTGTGCCATCTGTCCAGGCATCTAATCCTATCAGCTTCTTGGGCCATCTGTCCAGTTACATAATCCTATCAGCTTCTTGGGCCATCTGTCCAGTTACATAATCCTATCAGCTTCTTGGGCCATCTGTCCAGGCATCTAATCCTATCAGCTTCTTGGGCCACCTTTCCAGTGACATAATCCTATCAGCTTCTTGGGCCATCTGTCCAGTTACATAATCCTATCAGCTTCTTGTGCCATCTGTCCAGTTACATAATCCTATCAGCTTCTTGGGCCATCTGTCCAGTTACATAATCCTATCAGCTTCTTGTGCCATCTGTCCAGGCATCTAATCCTATCAGCTTCTTGGGCCATCTGTCCAGTTACATAATCCTATCAGCTTCTTGTGCCATCTGTCCAGTTACATAATCCTATCAGTTTCTTGGGCCATCTGTCCAGTTACATAATCCTATCAGCTTCTTGGGCCACCTTTCCAGTTACATAATCCTATCAGTTTCTTGGGCCATCTGTCCAGTTACATAATCCTATCAGCTTCTTGGGCCATCTGTCCAGTTACATAATCCTATCAGCTTCTTGGGCCATCTGTCCAGTTATATAATCCTATCAGCTTCTTGGGCCACCTTTCCAGTTACATAATCCTATCAGCTTCTTGGGCCATCTGTCCAGTTACATAATCCTATCAGCTTCTTGGGCCACCTGTCCAGGCATCCAGCTGTGCCAGCTTCCTTGGTCATCTTTCCAAGCCTCTGACATTTTTAGCCATTTGGGCGGTCTCTCCATGCTCCACAGTTTGAAGTTACACCGCTTGGCAGTATGCGCAGATGGTGCAGCTTTTAGCATTGGTATGACATATAAATCTTTTGTTGATAAAGATTATGCTGACGTGCAGGTGATAAGTTTATATTACTTAAAATAGATGGAGCGCAGGCTGTGCACTACACCATGTGTGTCAGTGTGTGTGTATATATATATGTATGTACACAGATTTTGGCCTGACACTAATTGCCTGTTTACACAGGCTGCTTGGTTGTCTTGATAAAGCCATGACCTCAAGATCTGATGTCGTGAGTTCAGTCCCAGCCCCCAACATTAAAAACAGAATCTTGATGTTGGTGGATAGGGTGTGGGAGCCAAAGGGTTATCTCAAGCTCTGCTGGGTGATCTGGAATATTGGGCGTTTGTACTGGTTTTTAGCAAATTCATAAAAATATAACTTAGACAAAACACACTCCTTGAAATTTTAACGCTTGATTATTATTGGATTGAATAAGCATTAATAAATATAAGCATATTACTAAAGTTCAGAGTTCTAGCTTTTATGATACTCTTTATGTAGCCAATGGTATAACCAGCTCTGTTTTTATAACAAAATGGAGAGTGGTTGCAGTCATATATGTAAGTGAAATTCACAATATTCTTGAAAAGAGGACCGTTTTCCACATAATCACATTAGAAATTTATACCAATAGACAGTAAACAATGGCTGCTTGAAAGTTTCTACTCTTTGGAAACTTGTAAACAAAAATCAGTAACCTATTATTGCAAATACCAGTCAGTTGGGAATTTTTCGTTTGGAATTCTTCTGTATACAGGCAGTTTGTATAGGTATTAAAAAAAAAAGACAAACAAAAAAGTAATGACAAAACATGCTTTTGAAAATTTTGACACAACAGTTGTTTGTTTGAATAATCATATTACGGAATTTCAAAGCTCTGAGTTTTATGGTACTCTCTTTTTTCTTTTTTCTTTTTCTTTTTTAGCCATTGGTGAAAGATGTGCTTCAATGACAACAAAATTGAGGGTAGTTAAATTTGCGTGTAGGTACAGATGACAGTGCTTCTGGAAAAAAAAAGACTGTTTTTTACATAAACCACACTGAGAATCCCAGTAGAGAGTAAACTATAGCTACTTCGGGTGCCTTGCCACATGGCGTTGGCGATCATGGCCTTCCAACTGTTTCTATCCTTGTTGCCTCAAGCTCCTCCTCCACCCTCTTTGTCTTCAGCCACTCTGCAGGTCCATCCAATATCTTCTCCCTGGATCTACCTGGTGCTCTCTTTCCCTCCAGCTTTCCTGTTGTGACCAGATGCTCCAATTCCCCTTTCCTCATAAAATGGCGTATAAATGTTGCCTGTCTTTTCTTAATCTTCCTTATCAGTGATCTTCTTGTGTCTGCCTCCATCAAGACTGTCTCGTTTGTTTTCTTTGCTGTCCATGGAACTCTCAACATTCTTCTTAGAAACCATATCTCGGCTGCACACACCATATCTCGGCTGCCTCAATCTTGTTCAGAGTTTCTGCAATATTCAAATGGGTAAATTCAGTGACATGTTACTGATAACTTGGCGATTTGTCATTTAGCATTCTTCTATATATACCATGTATTAATATAGATTTAAAAACATTAATTAAAAAAAAAAAAAAAAAAAAGAAGAAGAAGAAGAAAAATACATACACTCTTGAAATTTTTATACATGATTATTGTTTGGTCGAATAAGCGTATTACAAAATTTCATGCTCTAACTTGTGTGGTACCCGTTTTATGACTGGTAGTTAAAAAAACAAAAAAATACTACACTTTTATGACAACAAAATGAATGGCGTTTGCCCTAGGATATGGGTAGGGACAGTTTACGTTGCTCTTGAAGAGAGGACTATTTTTCCGTATAAAAAAAAAGGAGTACCTGCAAGTTTCTACACTATACAACTACAACTAGTACAAGTGAACTAAATCAGGAACAGGTTGCAGACTAGTCAGGGATTTTGATTTAGCATTTTTCTATACGCCCAGTGTTTGCATAGGGTTGGAAGACCATAACAAAATAGTGACAGAACACACACTCTTGACATTTGAGCACAATACGATTATTGTTTGAGTGAATAAGCGCTGTTCAGAGTTTCAGAGCCATAACTTCTACACTTGCACATGTTGCACACATGCATGCATGCACACACACACACACACACACACACACACACACACATAATTATAATTACGCAGACTGGATCAGTTTTAAGGCAATCCTTGAAAAGACAAGAACAGATCTATCTGAAGCAATGAACATAAACGACATGTACGAAGTTTTCTGTAACTCACTGTTAAGAGCTGCTAACATTTCAATTCCAAAACTTACAGTGTCGAAAATAGGAAAACATCATGGAAATGTCTGGTGGAATGAGGATTGTCAAAAGGCAGTGAACGAAAAGAAAGAAAAATACAAAATCTATTTAGCAAACAGGTCACCTGAAAATCATACAGCGATGAAAAGTGCCAACATTAAGTGTAACAGAATCATAGAGCAAGCCAAAGAACAACACTGGACGTCTTTTTGTAAATGTGAAGTAAATGACCACAAAGACATGATAAAGATTTGGGAAAAACTAAAATTAATGAAAAACGGGATTAAGTTGCCATCAATTCCAGTAAAGCTAGAAAATAACCCTTTTCCTAGCTCACTGGAAAAAGCAGAAGCTTTTGCAGACGTGTTTGCTGAGACCTGTCGTGTAGAAGGACTTCCTGTCTCTAGTAGAGACTATAGGGAACGAGAAGAAAAGAAAGATGTATATAAGGATCCTGCCTCTGATAATACTCACTACATGAATGCATCACTCACACTTCAAGAATTAAAAGATGCCATTCAGTCCCTTCCAAGTAAAAAAAACGTCAGTTGGACTAGATGCAATTTCCAATGAGATGCTGAAAAATTTACCAGAAAATTTTATAATTTTGCTACATGACATATTTCAAAAATGCTGGAATAGTGGGAAAATGCCCAACAACTGGAAAGAAACGATAGTGGTTCCTGTACTAAAATCAGGTAAATGTAATACCGATCTGAAAAACTACAGGCCAATTGCATTAACATCACACGTATGTAAACTAATGGAGAAAATAATCTTAAAGAGACTGATGCACTATTGTGAAAAGAATAAAATAATACCAGTAAATCAGGCAGGATTTCGAAAAGGCAGGTCACCAGTAGAAATCCTAACAAAGCTAACTACTAACATAAAACAACAATTTGCAAGACGTCAATGTGTTTTAGCTACATTTTTTGATATAACGAAAGCATACGATCAAGTGTGGCACTCCAGATTGTTATTTAAATTTAAAAGTATTGGGCTGACAGGTCACATTTTTGACTATGTTAAGTGTTTCTTAGAAAACAGAGTATTTCAAACGAGGATTGAAAATGTATATTCCACGAAACGAATTCTTCAAATGGGTATCCCTCAGGGATCCGTTATAGCTCCCCTTCTTTTCATGATATTAATGCATGACTTACCCAGTAAAGTATCTAAGCATGTAGTTTTAGCTCAATATGCTGACGATTTATGCATGTGGATGCAGGTAAATATGAAAAGGAAAACTCCTTTGCGCTGTATTAATTATACACGCAAATGCTACCAATTAGAACTTGATAAAATAGCACGATACATGGTAGAAAATGGGTTACATCTATCCCTGGAAAAATCGAAAATAGTTTTATTTAATAATGGAGCTAACCCAGTAAATCTTCCCACTTTCAAACTGGGAGATACTCTTCTTCAGTTTAATGAGTCAATTAAATTCTTAGGAGTTTTTCTTACGGCAAAATTATCTTGGAATCAGCATATTGAATACTTATTAACCAAAGCTCAAAAAAGTTTAAATTTCTTAAAAATAGTTCGCAAACAGGCATGGGGTCAAGATTCATCAACACTTGTTCATCTTTGTAAATCGCTTGTTAGATCTAAATTAACCTATGCCCAAGAAATCTTCTTCAGTGCACCGAAACACTTAATGAAAAAACTGCAGAGCATAGATTGTAAAGGTTTCAAACTTGCACTGGGTCTTCCAATGCATGCTTCCTGTCTTCGCACATATACTGAAATCAAACTGTTGCCACTTGATGAGCAAAGGAAAGTCGCTTCTACTAAATTTTTGTTAAGACACACCACTGTAGAAAACATCTCTGAAACAGAAATTAAACTGAGATCAGATATCGACTTTCCAAAAAGAGCTAAATCAATATCTTCACAGGTCACTCTTGCAACATACACATCTGACGTCATGAAAGGTTCAGGAATTGATCTACACGTAGATCCTGTATCTATAAGACCTTCCTTTTCGTCAGTACCCAGTTGGGAACTCCAAAGAGCACAATTTGACGTACATCACACTAACTTAAAAAAAGGAGACAATGTAAACTTACTGGCAAGTCAGGTTAAATGTCATATAGACGACTTATATTCCGATCATTTGAAAATTTACACTGATGGATCAGTAATTGAAAGAAAAGCAGGCTCAGCGTTTTTAATACCTGCTCTCAAAATTGAAAAATCTTTCTACATAGGACTTGATAAATCTATCTTTACAGCTGAACTTTTTGCAATATTAATGGCTTTAAACTTTATGATAAGTTTTCCTAGGACAATTTTTCAAACACTTTTTTGCGTGGATTCAAAATCAGTACTTCAGGCTCTTGAATTATCAAAATTACAAACAAGATCAGAAATGATTCTGGAAATTAGTCACTTGATTCATAATTTATCTTTAAGAGGCACTGATATTACTTTCTGCTGGATACCTTCTCATAGTTCTTTTCGTTATAATGATAAAGTTGACAGGGCTGCCAAACGGGGAGCTAATAACTCACCAGATTCAAACAATATCCAGCTTTCTCTCTCGTTGCACGAGAATTACACTTTAGTAGACAACTACGTCTGGAAGCAGTTCCAATTAAAACAGAAAAAGTATGATAAATGTCACATGAACTTTGAAATTAGCAAAATACTTAAGCAGCTTCATTCCAGCAGAATTATACAATCCCTTATGTATAGATGGAAACTTGATGCATTCAAAACAAAATACACCAAGAACATAGTATGTCTGTGTGGAAAGAAGATAACACATAGTCATATTCTTTCTTGCGTTAAGGTAAAACGACATATTCCAACACTATCTATGAGTACAGTTTCTGATATATTTGCCTCATCATCATTACTGTATGAATTTTTTGTTAGCCTGTCAAAAAGTCCTATAGCGAATTACCTTTAAAATGTTATTTCACTTGTTCACTGTTATGGTTAGTCAATTATTAGTTTTATTTTTTTCTTCGTTTCTTCCAGATATT